>CATIWQ010299686.1:0-31703 GCA_949673415.1 Euphorbia schlechtendalii
GAGCATTAAATGATTCATCTCTGCCAGTTAGTAATGCATTTAATGCGGCAGAGGGGAGAGAAATGTCAGGGTAGTGGGTTGTAGAGGTGATGTCTCGGCAAAGTGGCGGAGGGTAACGCCGAAGGTTATTTAATTTGGTAAAACCTCGGTGAGATGTCTCGCTGACATGGTCTCGGCGCGGAGTGGCGCCGAGGTCTTCATCAGTTCTGTAGTTATTGGATCTTCTAATGGGCTTGGGCCTTTAATGGGCCTTTAATGGGCTTTGATATCATATATGTGTGATAAATATTGAAGAATGAAAGATTATGTGAAATGATGAAAAGAATAAGCGAATGTTAGATGGTTGTTACCTATTATAAGTTTACCATATGTCTATTATATGTATGATAAGAACCTCAAAGTTAGGTTGTTATCTTTTGTAAGTTTAGTATATCATATATTTACTATATATCTATTATATGTCTATTTAAAATCATTTGAATGTTTTCCAACTAATGCAGATGAACAATAATGACAAAGGAAACAATGATCAACAAGGACCACATGCATTCATATACCCACAGAACCCACTGTGGAAATCAGGAGCTATCGTGAAATTTCATGCTAAGCTACATCAAGTACATTATCGAGGAGAAACTAATGCCGAAAGAGCTTGATGTTGACTAGAGGGAAGCAAATGAAAACATTTGAGATTGAATAAGAAAAGATGAGAGAATGTGATGAATGATAATTTGGAGGACTTCATCACTTCTACGGTTTGTAATTTTCAATTACTCTTACTACTTAATTAATATATATATATATATATATATATATATATATATATATATATATATATATATATATATATATATATATATATATATATGTGTGTGTGTGTGTGTGTGTATATATGTGTGTATATATATATCTTAAATAAAATGAAGGAGACTTTCTATATGCCACAATTACCCTATATTTTCCGATCAGTTAACATTGAGAACACTAGTAAGATGAAAAAAAATGAAAATATACTACTTCATGGTGTATAGCAGCATCCTCTGGTCCGTAGAATCAAATGAGGGTAGGAAGAGTATTGCACTCAACAATCTGAAACATCAAAAAGTTGATATCATTTACTTGAACTAAATCCAATATTACAATATGTAAAGGCTGAGAAATTGAAAATTACCTGCCTTTATTTCATCATTCTTAAAAGCCACTTGATTGTCAATTAAACATTGTTTTACAGTCAACGAGTCATAAATTCATCATGATTCAGATTCAACATGAGACATGAATTTATTAAAATTGTCAAATACTTTATAAAAAAAGTTTCATTAGTATGTTGGAGATGTTGCTCGATGCTTTCTTGGGTAGAATTTTGTAATTTAACTCTAATTAGGTGCGTATACTTTTAATCAAACAAAATGGATTCCAAATACACTAATGAAACATTGTTAATTTAAGAAATCACAGTTCATATGAAAGCATGGCAGAATAACATAAGAACATAGCTTGATAATTGATAATTAAGAGAAACAGCAAAGAGATTACCTCTAAAGAAAATAAGTGGATAGGTTAGAATTTCACTTTTGTAATCCTCTTTCTTTTTGCTTATCCATTTGTTAGAAAAAAAATAGCAAATATGAGCAAAAAGCATAATCCAATTAACAACCTGAGTTTGACTATCTTCAATCTCATCATTCATTTTCGAACTCGAAATCATAATCCTGTTTGAATTCAACGAGAAATTTGCAAGAGGTGGAATTAAAACTCGAACAGCAGAAAATCCAAAAAACCTAAGATCATTATCCCAAGATCCATTAATATACAACATTACTTCAATAATATGCATTGTTTTCATTGAATTAGAAATTCAAAATCAAAAAAATAAAAACAGAAGAATAGAAACAAAATTGATCACAATACTGTGGATAACTGAATCATGATTTCAGAAGAACTAAATCTGAAAAGGAATCGAGATGAAAGAAGAAAGCAATTGTCGAACAATAGAAAAAGAGAGAATTAGTTTTGATTTTGCCCAAAAATCCCAGGAGGAGTGAAAACTTGAAGATTGCTGTGTAGGACGTAAATATGATGATTTGAAAACATAAAACACAAGATAGAAAATATAAACTTGACAGGTCAAATTTGTAAATATGATATCACTTTAGACCCAATATTCTAAAACCCCTAACAAAAAAGATGGCTAGCCCATAATGCCTCGTAAACTTTTTAAATTATCTACATAGCTACTTTTAACATTCAAACAATAAAAGGATCGGTTTGCTCCCATGAATGTTACATGTTAGTTTCTACTTAATTTGATTTTTAACTATGTCATTTTCTATTTTTCTTTCTCCAATCACAAGTTGAAGCGTTCAAGATAATCTTGTGCATTTTTATCAAGTTGAGTGATTTACAAGAACCTTTCCAAAAACTCACGAGGGTAGAGGGTTGAATCCACTTATGCATAAAATCCCAATAAGTACTCAAGTCATATAGTCTAAAGTATTTTTTGTCCATTTTACTTTATTTTGAATTTAATTTATATTGTTTTAACAAGTATCTCATTATTTGTTGATAGTTGTTGTAATATCTTGGTGATTTACTCTAGTGAAAATTGAATAATTGATAATACACACACAAAAAGAAGAATAAGAGTGAAGAAGGTCAATAAACAGAGAAAAGCAAAGAATAATTAAAAACAACAAATAAAATAACAAGTATAGAAAATAAATTTTTAGATGATAAAATTGAGTAATGTAAAAGGGAAAAAAATTACAACTTAATAACCTTGAACAAGAATTAAAACAGAAAGTGTATCTTCTTCAATAGTACTAAGGGTTTTTTTTCACAAATGCAGCAATATGAATAAATAATTTAGGTAAATTATTATTAATTGTAAAAATGTCTAACTAATTAGATATAATTATAATTTTATCTAACCTTATTAACAACAAACTTCTCTCTTAATCATTTTAATTTGTTAACTTAAAACAATCATATCTCTCAAACCGTTAATTTTTTCGAAACGATTCTTCAGAATATTTTATTTGTTTCATTTTTGTATTTAAAACAAGATCCAACTCGATATACTTTCAACAAAAAAAAATTGAAAGTTAAAATTGGTATAATTCATATTATACGAGTTTGCATTTTGGTATAATTTTCATTATATCTGATTTTTCCTAGGTGATATAATACGTATTATATGAGTTTGCGATTTAGTATGATGTTCATTATACCATATTTTTTATATAAAGAAATATGGTATAATAAACATTAAACTAAAATGCAAACTGTATAATATGAATTATACCAATTTTTGTCGAAAGTATATCAAGTTGGATCTTGTTTTAAAAATAAAAATGAAACGAACAAAATGTTTTAAAAAATCTTTTCGAAAATGTTGTTATTAGTAGAATTGTAATTCACGTATAACTTCAAATAAGAAATATAATAAGACAAAATTACTAATATATTATATTTAAAATAAAATTACAATTAAATATAATTAATCAGTAATTCTATATTGACACCAGTTATTTGACATCCGTTAACACTATGCAATCTCCACCATTCATCTTATGGTGGAGATTTAACTATCCAAAAATGGGATGGTGAAGATTGTAAAGTGTAAATGGGTGTCAAACGAGCTAGTGTCAACATAAAATTGCCGTTAATTAATTAGTATACCTTGTGCTAATGTGTCGCAAGAGGCAGGAATCCGAGTCCAAACAAATTTGCAATGTAAAAGCCTTTGGCTTCCACCAGAACTTTGTTAAGAGATTATGGGCTTGGTGGCGTATCCAAGCCCATAAACAGATCTTAATGTCGATGAAATCTACTTGGTTCTGAATACCTGAAACTGTAGTTGGCACGGTCCAAAACACAAAATGCAACATTTTGAAGAGTATTTATATCATAACATTTTCTTTACCGCTAATTGATTTTTATTTATTGAATATAAAATATGTTATTTCCATTGATGAATAAATATTTACAGAAATGTATTTAATAACCGAGTTTTTTTTGCCCTAAAAGCAAAATATAAGACCCGAACGATCCATGTTCCTTAGTTGCTTCAGCCTTTAATGTCTTCAGTTATCTCTATCTGATCCAATTTTGTACACATGAGAAGATTTTATCATTTTTATAGAAAAATGTATCTGATTTATATTATTTTTAAAGAAAAATGTATGCGAGGAAGCAATGGAGTTAAAAGGAAAAATATGATAGCTATAGTCTATTATATCAATTCAGAGGACATAAATGAAGCTAAGTCCTTTGACTTGTTGAATAATTAGTTGTTTTATCTACTAACTGTGCAACATGATTTGCATACGATAAACATAAACAAGTCTAAAAGTATTAAAACACAGTTTCTGGAATTAAACACAACGAACCAAAAATACCACATAGCATATACACTAAACTTGCTTTCGTTGCAAGACAAACAGATCCTTGAGTAAGACTTAATCCGAAAGAGATAAATACTACAACTTATGTATACATAACTCCCAATTAACGATTTCAAATATGTCTGCCATAAAAATTGCATTACGCATGCGTAAATTTGATTTTGGAGATTTTTCATTATTCTTGTTCATCTATGCATTAAGTAACGAAATTGTTCGAAGGAGAGTATAATCATTCTTGAAAATTTGGCCCCTTCTAGTATTTCTAAACTAAAAAAGAATTGCTTTGCATTTTCCAAATTCCAATTGCTACGTCATTAGTTTGTAGTTTGGAATCGTGTGAAAAATATGAACTGATTTTACATTGACAATTGTCTAACTCACCTAATGTTGAGGTGAAACATAAGAATAATGTTGGTTCAATCATTGCCTTTCATTTCAAAATGAAAGGTATGGATTGAAAATATTTTTTTCATTCTATTTCCTATGATTTGGAGAGATAAGAAATAACATAACTCTAATGTTTAACCATCAACATTAGAGAATGTATTTCTAAAAGTAAACAAATGATGAGAATTGTCTCATATATATACAAGGAGCCACAAGGATCAAGTCTCAAGCAACACGAGATATGCAACACACATTCTCACTCCCAAATTTATTTGGAGCAAATATCAACGGGTGTCCTAATATTATAATCAACCTCTGATACCATATAAACACTCACATATTAACTTCAAAAAGTATATCTTGAAGTTAGAATTTATTCATCTATATAAGAAACATGCCATACTCATATATAAGCAATGTAATGTGAGATATCCAACATCAAACCTAATCTCCTTTACAAAAATACCTTAAAGTATAGTGATGTTAGCACTTAAACTTGTTTGAAGTGAAATACTATAATCAGTAATTCCATTTATATGAGCGATAACGTATGGAGACCCGCCACAAAGAAAAAATGTTATATCATGCTCAAAATAACTAATACAATATTAATATCTAGAGTCGACCTTAACAATTATGGAATTATAATCCAAATTGTATATTATGAGGCCCTTAATCAATGGAAGTGTAGTGCTCAATAGAATTAATCAACTTATCAACAATCAAATGTAAATGTATAAAGATTTTTTTGACCCTTCAATTTTTGGGGCCCTGGGCGGCTGCGTAATTGGCTTCCACACTAGGGCCGCCTCTAATATCTAAACTGTTTTGTACTTAAATTTAAATTTCATCTGTATAATATTTTGCACCAAATATAAGAAACAGGGCATTTGGAGCAAATCCAACTTTATCCCCATTTTTCATTTCTCAAATCTCATTTTATAAGATCCAAAATGTTATCTCTCCATCCATATTTCTCATATTTTATTTTTTCAAATAAAATTTTCTTAAAAAAATCTACATATAAATAATAAAGAATAAATAAATAATAAAAATGCAAAATAGAATATTTTTATATTGAATTCCTAAAGTAGAGATCCTTATACATAGGGAATCCTCATTTTAAAGTATATCATATGAGGTATAGTTGGGTTACCATATTACTCATTTGGGTATAGTTGGGTTACCATATTACTCATTTTGCCAACTTCTCCATTAATGGGGAATGTTTTGACTTGCTATTATTTGTGTTATAATAGTAGACAAATTGACATTTATGTTTTTTTCTTATACTATACTTTTTTACAAGTTAATTAAAAAGATTTAAATAGGTTGCAAATATATTGAACTGCAGCTCTAAAAGAAGATTAATCAAATTAATTTATCATACAGCAACACAGGAAACATGACGAAAATTACAGAAAAACGAGCTAAAATTATTGTAGATTACTTGTAAAATAATGTACAATACAACAAAAATGTTATTGTTGATTTTTTTTTTTTTTTTTTTTGAGTGAATATTGCTAAAGTATTTAAAAGCAAAGATGAATAAAAAAACACAGAGGAAAAGGAATTATAAAGTTTGGCATATATTTGAATGGGAAGAAAGAAACAATCGGGTAGGGGTAGGAGCACATGTAGAAGGTGTAGCTACAAATAAAACAGATTAACGATCCTCGATTAAATAAGTCACGTGCAGTCACGTGAGTCATACCAAGACCCTCGCGTGCCGGCGTGCCTTACTTTTTTATTTATTTATTTTAAAATATATAATTGTTTTGGTTGGGACCCACGTGAACCAAAAACAAAATTCACTGGTTAATTAAACTGACAAATCTGTGTCAGTGACGTCCTTGGTTCTCAGCCATGTGATCAATCTTTTTCTCTTTGATCACAACCATTAGCTTAATTAATTGGTCAAATCTGCATATAGGCTATTGCAGAAGTAGAATATTCATGGGAAGTTTAAGAAATTTAATTATAACTAAACATTATTTATTTAAAATGATTGTTATTTTATTATAAGAAAATAATTGTTATTTATAGAAAAATAACCAAAAGAAGACATTATAGATGACGTGGAAGCCTTGTTCTGGGCCCAATGAAGATCCGTACGAGATGGTGTTGATCCAATATGTTTTTTTTTTTTGGCCTTTTCTTTGCAATGCGTAGTATGGTGGGCCTTTTCCGACTTTTCAGTTTTCACTGTTTTGTTTTGTTTTCTGTTTGACATCTCAACTTTTGAAATATCTAAAAATTTCCCTAAATTTAGCACAACTAGTAATGACCAACATTTTTCTTTTACCATAAAAAATTTATTTCAAAAACTCCTTATTACTAAAAAGAATAAAAAATCATACAATTGTTGTTTCATTTCTAAAATTTTATCAAATTGAAAATTTAGTGTTTAACACGAAAAAATGACATGAGAGTTATAGAATTGTAACAGTAAGCCAATACATTTGAAATATTGATATGAATAGTTTAGCGAATTAAACTAATAAATATACATGGATTACTTATAGGGGTGTGCAAATGGTTTGTTAACTGAATTACCGAACTGAACCAAATCAAATTATAAATTTGATTCGGTTATTTTGAAAATTTGATTTAGTTCGGTGTATAAATAATTATATATTTCGGTTTTCGGTTCTTTTTTAGTGTGGAAAAAGTATGGTGATTGAACCGAAATTTTATATACTATAATAAAAATTTAAAAATATATTAACATAAGTCTCATTTTAACTAACCCATTTTATTTTAATTTAAGAATTACAATCTTTTTAATTTTAATTTATAAAATAGTAGTAGCATATCCTCATAATTGATAGGAACTTCCATATTTCTTATTGGTAAGCTTGCCATTGTAGATTCTTGAAAATACACTGCTTCTTTATTTATGTATGTAATCGATATTGTATTTTGGTTTAAATTTCTTTTTATTTTTTCATGTGAAAGGATTGAGGCGTTCATTCAAAACCATATTACGATATTATTATTTTGAATTTTGGTTCAATTTGGTTTTTAACCGAACCGAATATTTTTATTTAGGTCTGGTTAATTCGGTTTCACTTCTCATTCGGTTAACAATATATTTCTTATTCGGTTTTCGGTTTGGTTCTTTCTTAACCGTATGCACACCCCTACTTATGCATCAGTCTTTCTTTAAACTTGTTTAAAAAATTTAGTTACCACTCTGAACTATGAAAAGTTTCAAATACCCCCTTGTATTTAATACATCAGTTTGCTCACTCAATGCTACATGTCAGTTTCTGATTATTTGAAAAGTCAAACTTTAGAAATTGGCACGTGAAAATGAAGGGAAATGATGCATTTTAAACAATTTCATGGGTATATAACACAATTGAAAGTTCAGGTTAACAAATAAAGAGTTTGAACAAGTTTAGGGCATGTTAAATACATTAAAACTATTAATTTACTATCTCTTATAACTAAAACATTATTTTTTTTTATGCATTGGAACTCAAGACTCCAACCCCACCTTCTTGCTCCACTTTAGGGGGGATGCGGACAATGTCCAACCATATTTTCTTTTTAAGTGTCAGCATGATTCAAATCGATAAGTAAAATTATTGTTCTCGACCCTCTCTTGCATAGGAACGCATGTCGGGCTTGAGCAGTGCAACTCTACAAATGTATAGAAATTCAATCAACAAATGAAACTATCAAACTTTGAACATTTGATATGTAAATCTAAGCGGCTTTTACATCATGAAATCAAATAATTCAAAAAATCTGAATTTATTGGTAAAATTCACTAATTAATTTTAGGATAAATAATTATAACCTCCCTATGTTTTGATAAAATACATTATTACCTCTTTGTGTTATGAAAAATAATTATAACCTCCCTATGTTTTGACAAAATATACTATTACCTCTTTATGTTATGAAAAATAATTATAACCTCCCTACATTTTGCTTTTTTCATACTATAACCTCCATGCATCTTTATTTATGGTTATTTTTATCAAAATTTTTAACATACCAAGTATTTGTTGATATATTTAGATTTATTTTGTTTGTATTAAGTGGTATGCAATAATAAAAAGTACATTATTTTGACAATTTGTAAGATATTTTTGTAATTTTCAATGTATAATTTCATAAGTTAAAATAACAATAAATAACTTTTTAAAGCAATTTTAGTCTATAACATATTAGAATATGATATATAGAACCAATTTTTGTTCATGAGTATATATTATGTTTAAAAATTTGATAGAAAATGAGATAATACCAAATACAAAGAGGTTATAGTATGAAAAAAGATAAAACACAAGGAGGTATAAATTATTTTTCAAAACATAGGGAGTATTAATGTATTTGTTCAAAACGCAAGGAAGTTGTAATTATTTACCCTTAATTTAATGTTATTCATAACACTATCGCATCACTGTTTAGCAAAAAAAAAAAAGCGAGCTCAAAATAGACTCACTTTTATATTTATTGAAATTCCAAAATTTAGAATTGTAAAAGTAAACATTAGGTTTTTCATGTTTAAACTACTCTAATTACGTGTATGTACCAATTGATCCAAAAGATACTCTTAAGTAAAGCTTTGTAGTATTATTAATGCCTAGGGCATGGCGAAGAGTTAATAACGGTTAAAAGTGGGGTGTAATGGTGCAGGCAATGCACTCTGCATTTCCATCCCCATTAAAGTTTCAAGGAAAATATATTTATCATTCACATCCTCATCGGGGTTTCAGATATATTTTTTTCCTCATTACCTAATCGAGGATTACCCAAAATGAATATATGCAAAAAGATTCGAAGTTTCATAAACAAAATTTAATCTATATCAATATATTGAATATATTGAAAAATCATCAAACTAAGTTTTTGTTTCAATAATACTCAATGTCAAATAAGTAGAAAGTTTAGCACATAAATGAGAAACTTAAGAAAACAATCATTAAACACTAGACCATGAAATACATTGTTCAACAATAAAAGTAAACATAAAATAAATTAAGAACTAATACTTATCTATAATGGGATTTAAAATTATAGAGTTTTCTTTTAAAATATGAATTTTTAAAGAAGCTAGTTATTGGTACCGAGATAGATCTTCTACTGTTCCACGCAGCCTGCAGCGCTCCTTCTTGGTGTCCTTCGTCTGCAGGTTCTGCAAAACAAGCCTTCAACCGAGATACCGGCAAAGACCTTCCGATACTGAAGTTAGAAGAGGGAGTGAAGTGGTTGCGAAGTAATAAATGTGAATCTCAGTATAGTAACTATGCTAATGATGACATAGCGGGTTCCACCAGTTCTGCTGTGGCGTGTGGCTGGCCGCCGAAGATCTTATCTAACCGTCATGATATTAATTGCGCTGCGTTTAGCAATCTTGCCATTAATGCGTCTGGGACGTAAGAGAAACTTCACGTAAATCTCTGATGCGTGGGCCATAACGAAAGTAGCTTCAACTCACGTGATGCCTGGTATCAACTAATTAAAACATTACTGATCAAAATAAAATGAATAATTAAGATAAATAAAATATCTAAATTAACGAGGAATTTTTGACTGAGAGTTATAAATATGACCATAAAATTTGACTCACAATCAAAATAGGATTCTCTTTCCAGGTTCCTGCCCAGAAAAAAAAGTGTTCTTTTTAGCCACTTTTTTTCCTGCAAAGTCCAAAACAGAATCAAATTTGATTCTTTAACACATTGACCTCATTTCTTTTTTCTCATACATTATATCACCTTTATCAAACAAATCTAGGACTAAAAAATTAATAAATCATTTTATTTAGATTCCAATGCGATAAAATACCAATATTTTATAAATAATTTTTAACATAGTCTATGATAGTTCTTCACTCCAACACAAAAAAAATTAAAGCGGTATAGTTATCTTTGTTATCATGGCGTAATAAAGAAATTTTATAATTATATATTCTTTTATTTAGATTTCAATAATTAAATTTTCTTAGTCGAGAAAGAAGAGTGGATTTATTTTGTTAAATTTGAAAGAGAAAGATAAGGGGATGGGTGATGGGAGGTAGGAAGCAGGCCAATTAGTTTGAGTAATCAGTGCATTCAGCATAGGTGCACAACCCTTCTTTATTGCTTTCCTTTTTCGTCAGTTCCTCATTTTTATGACCAAATATGCGGTCAGTCCTGAAATCAACTTTTTGATTCAAAAGATTATACTGATGGGCAAGATTTAATCGTAATATTTATATTATTCTTGATACAACTCCGCAGGTGAATGCCCCAATGCTTGAAGCGGGTACAACACAGATCCAATTTTGTTATGTGTTACAATTATTTTCACAAATGGAGCTGTCAGGCTGTTATGATACCATGTCATGAATCATTTGATCCAAAAATTTAAATTGAAAAGTAAGGTCCAATCTTAGTATTTATATTATTGAGTTTTATTAATGCCAGGTTATCTTCTAGAATTTGGGCTGTACCAAATTTTAATTTTGCAAAGTCAATAAAGAAGATTGCCATTCTTCCTAATTCGTGAAAATGGAAACATATTTTGCAAAACCTAAACACTTGAAAAACTGATCCGCGATAATCCTCATTCAAATTCCATCGACGATTTCTTCTTTCAATTCAATTTCAAACCGTTTCAACTCCTCATGGTTTTCTGTTTCACCTCTACCGATTTTCATTGACGGTTTGTATTTTTGAAGATAAAGAGATTCAGGAAATAAAAAATGCAAAGATGAGCAACGAAGACGGATAGAAAAATGATGACCAAATTGTTTATATTTTAGTGTAATTGGATTGAATAATTGACCAATGCGATTGTGATATATCATCGAACAAGTCGGGAGAGTGTGAAGTGCACGCTTGTTCGGTAACTATCACGATTCGGGATTCCGAGGGCAGTGCCCCCTAGAGCGGGGTCCAGGGGCAGCAGCCCCTGGCTAGGGTTGAGCTACCAGGTTAACTCTAACAAAAAATTTTCAGTTATTACCTCGAAAAGTCATGTATTTGAGGAACCTGCAATTTTTTCGAAAAGTCATGTATTTTCAGATGTTTTTTCTGCTATAAAAACCTGACATTGAGCAATAAACTTATATGGTTCATTTTAATTTTTTCAGAAAAAATTCTCATTCTAAGCTCTTGTTCAAATTCTTAATTTACCCAATTAAAATATTCGGTAGAACCACCAAATAGGTTTCAATCTGAAAGTGTTTCATGATTTCAGATTCATCTGAGTAATCCCCTGTTTCCGACACAAATGTGAAAAAGGTAACAAAAAAAAACAAATCCTAAATTATTCATAGATTTTGTTACAATATTCTATTGAATATTGATTTTTAATGTACTAAAATGATTCAGATCACAAAGAACCGAAGAAACGAACTCTGGTATAAAGAAAAGATCAAAAGTTAAGGTAATTTTTGATAGAATAACATCATTATCCATTGACTATTTAAGTTAGAATTTCATTTTGACTATATACTTGTTCTGCAACTACGTTGAAATTTAAAACGAAATATGTGTTTGTGTTAGAGAAGATTATGAACTATATAAACAATTGTTAAGGTTCCCTCGATTTTCAAGTGATGTTGTTGAAGTGTTGTTATCTATTAAACAAATGATAACCAAATATGTGTGAAAAATATTAATAGTTGTTAAACCATTTCAATCTAAACTTCTCTTTTCACAATGCAATCTCCCATTTAGGAAAGTGTTATTGAATTTTGCTTATAGTTTTAAAATCCATGTGTTTTTGGCTTATAGTAGATCATATATATACTTTTGTATTTGATAGTGATGGCTGGTATAACTTGAATTATCTGAGATTGATCGTGTTAATTATCAATTACTTCACTGACATGTTTGGTAATGTTAATTCTGTGTGAAGGAAATGATTCTACCTAGTTGTTGTGTAATGTTTGATGAAATCCAATTATACAAACAATATACATGGTATAATTGATTTTAAAAAGTCATTTTTACTGATATTAGTAATTTTAATGTACATATTAAAATTGCAAATGCACTAATATTAGAAATATAAAAAACAAGACACACAAAATCATTGAAAAACTGTCAAATGAAATAGATGAAATTGGAGAAGAAAATCTTTTCGTTTGGAAATGTCAGATTCACAGGTTAAATTCCACACATTGGTTGTTATTTAAAAATAAAACTTTTAGACATTTATACCTTTAAATACTAGTTTTCTCTTCAAAACTAACATGTGTAAAAAATTTTTAACTAGAATTGAGTCTAATATACTCTAAAAAGAAATAGTGGAAGCATATAAGTTTTGATTATGAAGTAATAAAAAACCTAAAGGATTACCTACCTCTAGATGTTATGCAAAGATTTAGAGAAATATATTTTTATTAATTCATGGTTGCTCTAGTTCAAAGAGTAGCGAGATAGCTCATCCATAGTCTGTTACTAAGAGAGTTGATGATTCAAAGGACTGAACAATGTACATTCAGGTTACGGGAACAATCATGCTCTTTAATATGGAGCAATTCCTTGTGATTTATGAACTGAAGAAACCAGGAGATGAACCTCGAAAATTCCGTGAATTAGAGCAAACAACTAAATTCATGGATAAATACTTCAATAGCAATAAGAAAAACAAGCAAAAGCTAAGGAGAGATATAGAGAAGGAGTTGGAGAACAACACTACTTCAAAGGATGATTGTTTGAAAATGACCCTCGTTTACTTCATTTCTTATTATATCATGGGGTACATAGTCATCGTACAATCCTAGAAGTTATTTTTCTTATGTGCTAAATGAAGATTACAAAGAAATTGCTTGGGGAGAGTTATCATATGGCACATTACTGGAAGATCATAGAAAGATTGATAGAGAGAAAAAAAATTGTAGGATCATACATAGTTGAAGGATGCGCTATAATGTTCCAACTTTTGTTTTATGAAGTTTGTGGGGGAAGGGGGTGTAATGGAGTGTTATGTGATATTCGACAATCTGAAGGAGTATACCTTTTAAGGCGGGGGACATACTTTCTTGATATATCAACACCTTTCTTACAAAAAAATATATTAAGCAAAGTACCAAAATTTGTAAGTCTCCTTTATTTTTTGTTATGTTATTCATTTAATTCATTAAAAGTTTTTTAGGTTGAATTTTAATGTTACCTTTTGAACCTCTGAAATATTTGGTCTAATACATCATTTTTTCAAATTACTTATCTTAAATTTTGCTAAAATATATGGTATATGATTGTTATACTATGTATAATAGGTGTTAAAGCCAACAACTATTTTAAAACAATTATAACATGTATAATGGTTGTGAATAACTATATTACCAGTAGACCTGTTCGTCGGGCGGGCCGGGCCGGGTTCGGGCCGGGCTTGACGGGCTTTTTACCAAAAACGTTAACCCAAACCCGGCCCAAGCCCGTACTTTAGAATTTCGGGCTCGGGCCGGGCTAACAAGGTCATTCCCAAGCCCGGCCCAATCCCATGAATATTTTATTTGTTATTAATTTTTTATTAAATTAGTAGAAAAAATATAAAAAAAGTCAAAATATGTTTAAATTTTAAATATAATTGCATTGTTTACTTAAAATCTTTAATATTTAGTAACATTCTTTGTAACCAATTATAAAAATTTAATAGAATAAAATATAAAATCTTAAAATAATAATAAATTTAATGTATAAATATATAATAAATATATAAAATTATTCGTCGGGCCGGGCTCGGGCCGGGCTTGGGTATTTATATAAAAACCAAGCTTAGCCCATAAATCTTCGGGCTTTGACGGGCTCGGGTTCGGGCCGGGTTTTTTTAAAAAAATGCATGTCCAAGCCCGGCCCATGGAAGCGGGCTCGGGCCGAGCGGGTAGCCCGACCTGCGAACAGGTCTAATTACCAGTCTTTCTTTGCACCTCTATAATACTTGGTTTGATATTTCATTTTTTTTTCAAATTACTTAACATAAAATTTGCTAAAATAGGTGATATACAATTGTTATATTTGTATAATAGGTGTTATGGCTTGAAAAATCAACTATTTCAAAATAATTATACAATGTATAATGGTTGTTTAATATTATTTTTATTAAATATACTAACTAAACTAATTTTTGTTTTCTTAATATACAGTTGAAGTTTTGCAAGATTGTAACAAGTGATGAGGAGATGAGACAATTGGATCTAGGAGAATTCTACCCAACATTTGACATGTATGACATGGAATTGTATTTACCAACATAAAGCACTGAAACATAATCAACATTCAAGTCCCAGAAACAAAAATTGTTAAATGATGAAGTGTTAAGAACTTTGAAGATTCTAATCAACAAATTTAAATTTATTTGGTGAAAATATAGATGAGAGATTCAAAGAAATAAATGGGAAATTTGAAAAAAAACAAACAAGCATCTGAGAAAGATTGAAAAAGAAGTGAAAAAATTCACTAGCAAGTAGACCTGTTCGTCGGGCGGGCCAGGCCGGGCTTGGCTTGGCGGGCTTTTTAATAAAAATATTAACCCAAGCCCATACTTTAGAATTTCAGGCTCGGGTTGGGCTTGGGCCAGGTTTACAAGGTAATTCCCAAACCCGGCCCGGGCCCTCGAATATTTTTTTTATTATAAACTTTTTTATTAAATTAAATAGAAAAAATATATAATAAATCAAAATATATTTAAATTTTAAACATAATTGCATTGATTACTTAAAATATTTAATATTTGGTAAAATTCATTGCAATCAAGTATATAAATTTAATAGTATAAAATATAAAATTTTAAAATAGTTATAATTTTAATGTATAAATATATAATAAAATAAATAAAATTATTCATCGGGCCGGGCTTGGATATTTATATAAAAACCAAGCCCGACCCATAATAATTCAGGCTTTGACGGCCTTGGGCTCGGGTCAGGTTTTTGAAAAAAATAAGTGTCAAAATTCGGCCCGTTGAAGCGGCGGCTTGTGAACAGGTCTAATAGCAAGTAAAAAATTATTAATAAATCAATGAAAAATTATAAAATGTATTTTGGAGATATATTTCTAATTAATTTATGCAAGTAAAATTATGTTTGAGAGGGAGAAAGGGAAAAGGGAAAAGACTGGTGAATCAGAAGATGAGTAGGATGAAGAAGACATGGATCGACAATAATTGAATGACGAAAGCGAAGATGTGATAGACATAAATGAAGATCAAGGTGATGATAACAATCAAATTGATGACAATAATGAAGGTGATGATGAAGATCAAGATCAACACAATGATCAAGATGATGGCGATGATCAAGGTGATAGAAACGAACAAGATGATGGAAATTAAGAATTAAAGAAGCATTGAAAATTTATTTGAACCATTCAGTAAGAAAAAATCTACTAGAATGTATACAAATCAAAACTCCAAACTTCTTTCTCAAGAAAGCATAGAAATGGATGTAGGTTAAATTGTAAATGTGGTAGAAAAAGAGATGGATGAAGTAAAACAAATGCAAGAGAATAGTGATGGAGAAAAATAAGAGGAGACAATAAAGGATATAAAAATTGATGGAATGAGATTATACATTGAAGGAAAAAAACAAAAACACTGAGAGAAAAGAGAAATAAAATAAAGAAAAACAAGAAGAGGTAATAATAAACTTTTATAACTCAATATTTAAAAATTAAAATTCTTTCTTAGCATATAATTTCAATTAACAAACCCTATTAATATTTCACTAATCATTATGTTGGTCCGATACAGCTTAAATAACATAGTAGAAGGGGGGGGGGGGGTGAATGCAGTTACTTGATTCTTTTTATAATTATAAAACTCTTTTTCCATGTTTGGTTTTTAGATGCGTGCTGAGTAACTTTGTGCTAAGTGCAGGTCCAAAAACTATAAACTACTCAACTTTGCTGACTTAGTTTATCTTTAATCGCTGCTAAGTACTTTACTCAACTCAGACTAGTTTTTCAAGCTTAGAGATAAAAACAAAGAGAATGATGAATGAGCAAGACACTATAAAGACAAGCGACAAAGGATAGAAACTTAACACCTGAGATTTTATCCTGATTCTACCTCGAGCTAAAATATATGGTATATGATTGTTATATTGTATATAATAGATGTTAAACCCAATAACTATTTTAAAACAATTATAACATGTATAATGGTTATGAATAACTATTTTACCAGCCTTTCTTTGCACCTCTGTAATACTTGGTTTGATATTTCATTTTTTTCAAATTACTTAACAAAAAATTTGCTAAAATAGGTGATATACAATTGTTATATTTGTATAATACGTGTTATGGCTTGAAAATCAACTGTTTCAAAACAATTATACCATGTATATGGTTGTTTAATATTATTTTTATTAAATATACTAACTAAACTAATTTTTGTTTTCTTAATATACAGTTGAAGTTTTGCAAGATTGTAACAAGTGATGAGGAGAGAAGACAATTGGATCTAGGAGAATTCTACCCAAAATTTGATATGTATAACATGGAATTGTATTTATCAACATAAAGCACTGAAAAATAATCAACATTCATGTCCCAAAAGCAAAAATTGATACACAGCAACAAAAGTGAGACAAAGAATGATGAAGTGTTAGAAACTTTGAAGATTCTTGATTAAAAAATTTAAATTATTTGGTGAAAAGATAGATGAGGGTTTCAAAGAAATAAATGGGAAATTTGAAAAAAAACAAATATCCATCTGAGAAAGATTGGTAAAGAAGTGTAAAAATTCACTGGCAAGGTAAAAAATTATTAATAAATCAATGAAAAATTATATAATGTATAATAAAGATATATTTCTAATTAATTTATGGAAGTAAAATTATGTTTAAGAGGGAAAAAAGGAAAGGGGAAAAGGCTGGGAATCAGAAGATGAGTCAGATGAAGAAGACACGGATCAACAACAATCGAATGATGAAAGTGACTATGTGATAGACATAAATGAAGATCAAGGTAATGATAATAATCAAATTGATGACAACAATGAAGGTAATGATGAAGATCAAGATCAACATAATGATCAAGATGATGGTAAAGATCAAGGTGATGACAATGAACAAGATGATAGCAATGAAGAATTACAAAAACATTGAAAATTTATCTGAACCATTCAGCAAGAAAAAATCTACTAGAATGGATACAAATCAAAGCTTCAAACTTCTTTCTCAAGAAAGCATGGAAATGGATGTAAGCTAAATTGTAAAGGTGATACAAAAAGAGATGGATAAAGTAAAATAAATGCAACAGATTAGTGATGGAGAAAAACAAGAGGAGACATTAAAGGATATAAAAATTGATGGAATGAGATGATACATTGAAGGAAAAGAAAACCAAAACATTGAGAGAAAAGAAAAAGAAGAAGAGAAAGAACAAGAGGTAATAAAAAACTTTCATAACTTAATATTTAAAAATTAAAATTCTTTCTTAGCATATAATATTAATTAACATACCCTATTAATATTTCACTAATCATTATATTGGTTCGATACAACTTAAATAACCCAGCAGAGGGGGGTGAATGCAGTTACTTGGTTCTTTTCATGTTTATAAAACTCTTTTCCAAGTTTGGTTTTTATATGCGTGCTGAGTAACTCTATGCTGAGTGCAAGTCTAAAAACTAACTACTCAGCTATACTGACTTAGTTTATTCTTCAATTTCTGCTAAGTACTTTACTCAGCTCGGACTAGTTTTTCAAGCTTAGCGATAAAAATAAAGAGAATGATGAATGAGTAAGACACTATAAAGACAAGCGATAAAGGATAGAAATTAACACTTGAGATTTTATCGTGGTTTGGCCCGAGCTAAAATATATGGTATATGATTATTATACTATGTATAATAGGTGTTAAACCCAACAACTATTTTAAAACAATTATATCGTGTATAATGGTTGTGAATAACTATTTTACCAGCTTTTCTTTGCACCTCTGTAATACCTGGTTTGATATTTCTTTTTTTCAAATTACTTAACATAAAATTTAATAGGTGATGTACAATAGTTATATTTGTATAATAGGTGTTATAGCTTGCAAAATCAATTGTTTCAAAATAATTATATCATATATAAGGGTTGTTTAATATTATTTTTATTAAATATACTAACTAAACAAATTTTTGTTTTCTGAATATACAGTTGAAGTTTTGCAAGATTGTAACAAGAGATGAAGACAAGAGATAATTGAATCTAGAATAATTCTACCCAACATTTGACATGTATGACAAGGAATTGTATTTATCAACATAAAGCACTGAAACATAATCAACATTCATGTTCCAAAAACACAAAAATTGATATACAACAACAAAAGAACAATGAGATAGCGAATGATGAAGTGTTAGAAACTTTGAAGATTTTGATCAACAAATTTAAATAATTTGATGAAAAGATAGATGAGGGATTCAAAGAAATAAATGAGAAATTTAAAAAAAACAAACAAGCATCTGAGAAAGATTGAAAAAAGTGAAAAATTCACTGGCAATGTAAAAAAAATTATTAATAAATCAATAAAAATTCATACAATGTATAATAGAGATATATTTCTAATTAATTTATGGAAGTAAAATTATGTTTGAGAGGGAGAAAGGGAAATGGGAAAAGACTGGGGAATCGGAAGATGAGTCGGATGAAGAAGACATGAATCGACAACAATTGAATGACGAAAGCGAAGATGTGATAGACATAAATGAAGATCAAGGTGATGATAACAATCAAACTGATGACAACAATGAAGGTGATGATGAAGATCAAGATCAACACAATGATCAAGATGATGGCGAAGATCATGGTGATGGCAATGAACAAGATGATGGCAATGAAGAATTAAGGAAGCATTGAAAATTTATCTGAACCATTCATTAATAAAAAAAATCTACTAGAAGGGATACAAATCAAAGCTCCAAACTTCTTTCTCAAGAAAACATGGAAATGGATGTAGGCTAAATTGTAAATGTGGTAGAAAAAGAGATGGATGAAGTAAAAAAAATGCAAGAGAATAATGATGGAGAAAAATAAGAGGAGACAATAAAGGATATAAAAATGGATGGAATGAGATGATACATTGAACGAAAAGAAAACCAAAACATTGAGAGAGAAGAGAAATAACTTAAAGAAAAAGAAGAGAAAGCCCAAGAGGTAATAAAAAACTTTCATATCTCAATATTTAAAAATTAAAATTCAATCTTAGCATATAATATTAATTAACAGACCCAATTAATATTTCACTAATCATTATGTTGGTCCGATACATCTTAAATAACATAGCAGGGGGGTGAATGCAGTTACTTGGTTCTTTTTATGTTTGTAAAACTCTTTTTCCATGTTTAGTTTTTAAATGCGTGCTGACTAACTCTGTGCTGAGTACAGATCTATAAACTATAAACTACTCAACTTTTCTGACTTAGTTTATCTTCTATCAGTGGTGAGTACTTTACTCAGCTCGGACTGATTTTTCAAGCTTAGCAATAAAAACAAAGAGAATGATGAATGAGCAAGACATGATAAAGATAAGCGACAAAGTATAGATACTTAACATCTGAGATTTTATCCTAGTTCAGCCTCGAGCCTACCTCTAGCCCCCATATTCCTTTCCCAGCTTTAATCCACTAGTGTTTCTTTCCTTCCTTAGGAGGAGAAGCCTTTATAGTGGGTAGAACGATTACAAAATGTACCTACCTTTCTAACTACCTTTCAAAACACAATTTAGATACCCTTCCTGAACTATCACTCAAATTTGTGAATAGAAATGCAAACCAAGGATTTCAACTTATAAAAATCATTGAATCCTTTTACAATGTTAAATCTAAGGTTTGATTCTCTCTATTAGAAACAGATTAGATGATTTGTGTTTGCTTGGAATTCTTGATTTGGAAATTCTGAATGCTGGGAATATTTGGATAGTATTTCAGCTCTTAAGAAATTCGAGGTGATTCACCAAGTTTGAATGTTTGCTTTAGTCTTATATTTATACTTGAAGTTCTTGGAAGTAGCCGTTGCAAACTTCTAGTCCTGACTTTATCTTCAATTTCTCTTCTCTTTATATCTATTGAATTTGTTCGCTTGAAATAAATTTCTGGATGTTTAGAGACAAAGAATTCGAACATTGAAGCACAAGATTAATCCGTTAATTCGAATGTTTCAAAAAATTATTTCTTCAAGCAATTTTGTTCCAATAAAGAGGTGCGCGAGATGCAACATGGAAACTTGATATTTTTTTATTGCTGAAGTTGCAAAGTTAAGCGAAGATATTGAGAAATGACGTATGTCAGAGGATTCCTTTTATCTTGGACTTTAGCGAGGATTCTCCAACATTCCGTACTGATACCTTTTCATTTTGAGGATCACTTGAAAGCATATGTATCATTTTATTCTCTAAGTGTCAAAGAACTCAACTTTTAATAAATAAAAACTACTCAGCTTTGTCGAGTTTATATCTTATAAGCTATCTAATACTCAGCTCTACACAACTTTTCTTACTCTAAGCCATAACTTAATAAAAAACTTTGCAAACTGAGTTGTTTTCCCTTAAACAAACTCAAGTAAACTTGTTTAATTAAGAGTCCACTTAGTACTTAATTAATTTTGACTATCCTAGAAAGTTTGTTATTTCCAAAATGTTTTAAGTACTATTAATTTTGGGTTCAACAATCTCTTCCATTTTGGAACAAATAACAAACTAGGTAGTAGAAGATATTAATTGAATAAATAATTTAAAGATATAGAGATACCTGATATATGATGTAAGAATCCCCCATGCTGAGTGAATTCCTTAATCAGTGTGGACTCTCCTATACTGAGTGGATTCTATTTAGTTAGCTTAACTCCCCCATACTTAGAGGAATTTTCTTCAAATTTGGGAATTTGTCTTACTTCAGCTTTTCTTTGAGGTTGGTCTATTTATTAATTCCTACAAAAGTTTATAAGTAGAAATAGTAGGCATAAACAACAAATATAAAGTTAAGAAGCTCTTAACTTGATGATATAACAAAACTTGAAATTTTTCATTAATGTCAAAAACTTAGGCAGTACACAAATTGTGTTCTACACTAAGTGATTACAATTCATTCCTATTACAAGTTTTACCTATACTACAGCTATTTACGAGATTGATTAGAAGACTATCTGCTGGTTTTTGGATAGCTGCTTGAATGGTGCGGTTGAAGTTGTTGTTTTTGATGTTGTTGATGTTGAGACTGTTGAGGTTGAGGTTGAGGTTGAGGATGCAGCGATCTTTGAGGTAATGATTGACGATATTGCTAAGTAGTCCTCGTTGCATCTTCTACTACTTTCTCTCCCTTTGTTATCTAGCCTTTCACAATTTGATCCAGGCATGGATTAAAAGAGTCGATAGCAGCTTGGAAGTCCTCTTGCTTGCCCCCAATGGTTGGAGATATCTCTGGCTCTTGTGACTCTTTTCCTTTTAGTGATAGGATTTCTTGATCATTAAGTTCTTCAAGAAGTAATGACACTAGGTGAGATAACCTATCTAATCAAATCCTTGACAGGTAAACTATTGAAAGCATTATAGAAGACATTTGAAATCTGAAGTAGAAAGTACAATCTTTAGCTTTGCCTCCATGTCAATTATCCTTGGGCAGAAATTGTTCATGGTTTTCGCCACGAACTCAATGCCCCTTGAATCATACATCCTGATAGTTATCAGTTGATGTACATTCTTTTGCATGTCATACAGATGATCCTTGATGGCATTCAACTTTTTATGCATAGAGAGACCATTTTCTGGGTCGAGTGACTCAGTTGGCTTTGGAAAAAGTTTACCCATTGCTTTAAGGAGAGATTTCTGCACCTTCTCGGTTGAATCATTAGTGATGTCATTAATCACTTTGCAGGTTGAGTCAAACTTCTCATCTAGCGCATCTAGGTCCAACACATGCTTCTCAACTTTCTTCGCAATTTCATCAACGATCTTGATCACCTTATTAATTTTCTTATCATAGTTTACCATAAGCTTGGACATTTCTTTCCATCAACATGCACATGTTATGACCGAGATCTTTGGTTACTCTAACTTCTTTATACAAATCACAGGTCTTGGTGTCAATGCTCCTCTTTATTTTGGCATTCTCTTTGCCAAACTTATGAAACTACGTAGCTTGAATTGCTAATGTGGCATTCAAGCTACTCAGTTGCTTTGCAGCAACGTCTATACTACCCTTCATCTTTCCTGCTACCGTGTTAGCAATAATAATAGAAGTGGGGATAAAGGTGACAATTGCATTGAGCATAGTTGCAGAATCAGAAAGTCCAGTTAAGTTTAGAGCCATCTTGTCCACCTGGTGTGAGCGGACGACACAGATGTGATGGGCCGAGAGCGTGCTAAGATGAGAGGCGGGGTGCACCTAGGTGTTTTTTGAAAATAAAATATCAGGTCGAGGACCTGAAAGGTCTAAAAGAGAAAACAAAATCGATTTAAATTGTCAAATTCCGAAATCGTTGTCTCATAGTGTAGAGTCGCCACTTGGATAAGCTCTTCGAGGAATTAAAGTCTTATGAGGCTTAACGTCCGGGGGGACAACCCACTAAGACACAGAGATTCGGGTTAGGGATAAGTTGCTTACTTCTTGTTGGATCACATTAAATTACATTTACGGAAAATCGAGTTTCTTAATTATGCACATTCGAACTTATGTCATTTTCGTGTTTATGATGTCATTTATCATGCATGCGGAAAGTAATAAATGCATACATAGTGCACTAAATAAATGCAGAAAAATAAATAAATTGCAAAACCTCAGGGGGATGCAACTGCCCGTCTAATCTATTAATTAAATTTTTTTAAAATAATTGCAATATCCAAAGGAAAATAAAATCTTAGGCATACATCTAACCTAATCTACCTGCATCCACAAAGGTTAGCACAAGAGATATTGCACAACATGAATATTTACACATGCTCGATTTAATTTTGAGGAGATCCGTGTGGCCTATTTAAAATATTGGCGGTTAAAAATTCTTATTTCGGAAGAAAACAATTCATTTTATTTACAAATATGTTGCTCATTTTTATTTAATTATAATGATCACATGACAAAAGATGAGGTCTGTTATCCGGGAATAATTTTAATTTTCTTCGTGGGGCTATTCTTACATGTATTTTGAGGATTCTCCTCAATTAAATGATTAAAAAGAAGAGAGAAAGAATGAAAGAAAATTAAATATTAAAATGAATAAAATGACAATTATAAAAAATAAATAAAAAGAATTAATAAAATACAATTTAAACAATGAAAGAAATAAAATATATCCTATGTCGATGACGAAATCGAGTTCATCTCAGAATTTAGGAGAAAAGAAAAATAAATGTCATAATATAATACATAGGAAAAAAACTGTTCTAGGAACTCAGAGGCTTACTGTTAATTTTGTTTCAAATCCACCTCGACAAATCCGATTGATTTCTAGGAGTGCTCCTCGTTCTTTTTTATTTGATTTTTGTGTGAAAATATTTTATTTTTATCCTAAAAATAATCAGACTCGGAATTTGTTTCAGGTCCGATGATATCTGAGGATTTTGAGAAGAAGATGAAAGAAATTGTTTTGAAAATAATTAAATTCGGAATCCAAACTTGTTTTAGATCCAAAAATAATCAAAGGATTTTTTAAAAATAGATGAATAAAAGTCGTAAAAAAAGTCGGAATTATTTCCTCAGAAATTATTTTTCAGTATAAATTCCTCTCATTTCATCAAGAAAAGTATCTTCTTGTTTTGTAAAATTTTTCTCCTCTTTTCCTAGCGAAAATTCCCCACTCACCCCTTTCAATTATGCATTTGGGCTATGTTGTGGAACTATTCAAGTACCATTTTTATTTCCTCTCTGTATTTATTTCTTTCCTAATTTATTATTTCTTTTCCATTTCTTTTTTTTTCTTTCTTTTTTTTTATTCCTTTTCCTTTTATTTCCTTTTTCTTTTTATTTAATTTATTTCCTCTTTTTTCTTATATATATATATATATATATATATATATATATATGTGTGTGTGTGTGTGTGTGTGTGTGTGTGTGTGTGTGTGTGTGTGTGTGTGTGTGTGTGTGATTTCAAGGATTAAATCTCGAAAAGACGTCATCATCGAACACGCGAATTGGTACAAAATCCCGTGCTCACAACTGCCCCTCTTGTGATCACTCCTGGTTATGGCCAATATGATCACACGAAATGGAACAGAGGGATCGAGAAAATACCTAACTAGTGAGGTTGGTGACTTCTTTATCCTCGATCGGTGATGACTTGGCTCTTCCTTTCTAGCATCGTATCTTTACGGGATTGTCCGTTTCTTTCTTCAGGATCACTTGGTGGTTGATGCCCCTTACAGGCTGGTCGACCGTTTCTTTTTGCGGCATCCCTTTAACAGTCGATAACCGTTTCTTTCTTCGATTATAATCATTGTATGCCCCTTGTGAGTTGACCTTTGATTGATTTTGATCATTGGAACTGCTGGAGCAGGCTACCTGAATCCATGTCAAAAGCAACCCCATTGAGATAACTGTTTCTTTCTTCGATTATGTTTTTAATTTCCTAGGTAGGATGTTGACTTGCTTCCTGTGACGAATTAGAGAAAACTATAATGTTAATACATATTATGACGCATGTTTTAATTATTTGATTGAGTTTATGTGAAGTAAAAATTTTTTCCCCTTCAATTAAAAATTTAACATGATGAAGAAATGAGTTTGATGAAAATTCAAGGGTGTCTCGAAGACTGCTCCGTTATTTTAGGAGGCTTTTGTGATTGTGATGTTGTAATGTTGATTGAACGGGGCCTAAGTAGGCCTGAATTGACTTTAGGCTTGAGTGGGCCATTATCCTTCTTGATGTTTGCAGGTTTCTCAAGTGGAGGTGGAGTTTCTTATTTACCCATCGTCTTTACCTATAAAGACATGATGTGTATGTAATGTATGCATGATTTTATGCATGAACAATATTTATCACATGATATATGTTCGTCTGTTACAGGTGTTGTGGGCTTCATTCATTGAAGAGCCTTCTCTTGTGTTGGTACATGGGTGCCCCTAGGATTTATCTCGTCGGGGATTCTATGATCTCCTTACTATCGATGACTCCTTAAAGTGATGACCATGGGTTCAATGATTAAGAGTCGAGTTCAAAGCTTCGATCTGGTTTGGGGAGGATCTGGATGTTGATTCCGAACCATGTAGGCGATGCTCAATTTGAAGTTGACAATGAGAGCCTGGAAGTCCTTTTACCTGAAGTATTGCAAGGGAAATCAGAATATATTTGTCCTAAGTTTTGGAAGAGACAAATGATGTCATGTGCCATTCTAAGGATGAGATGATGGATTTGATATTTCTTTGGTTCTAATTTCTACATAGACCACCCTTATGGTTTTTCAATCTATCAAACCTTGTTATAATTTTTGCCTAGATCACCCTTTCAGGTTTTCAATCCAGCAGACTCATCTTTTGTTTACTTTTTCTCTTTTCCTTTTATTATTATTTTTATTTTTATTGAACCATGATGTGATGGGATGTTTACTTGCGATATTCTACCATTGCCATGCAAGCAATCGAGTAAGTATAAAGATTCAACAAAAATGACAATTCATTGATGAACTTAATAGGAGTATAAATGTTTCAAATGATTTGACTCCTGCCATCGATTAGCCCTTTCAAGTTTTCTAACCAATGTGTTTGCTTTTCTCTCGATGTCTTAAGTTTTGTATGAGCTGCTCTTTTCGGGTTTTCAACACAACGGACTGTTCTTTTTTTGTTTTCAAAAGAGGCCATAATTTTTGCTCAACTAACAAAGTGCTAACTAACAGACTAATTACAAATTTATTTTTTTATTGGTACTGCTTTTTACCGATTTATTACTTTCACCTATGCGTGATAGCGATTGTTCCAGTCTTGGTTGATTTGATTGATAGATTGGTTATCATCCATGTCCACGACTTCAATTTTTATCTTGCTTAGTGTTTCAAATAGACTCGTTAGTCTCATACTACTTTGCTAGTTTGAGGTGTATGCGATGATGAGTATTGGTGCTTGATCATCGTCGTTTCTTTATGAATTCAATTGTTCTCTAACAATAAGTGATATGTTGGGTATCAAAGGCTCCAGATCCATTGAGTTTATCAAGTGTAGCTTGATTCCATCGAGGGTGAACAATTTATGTTCAATGATATTTCTTCAATAGTGTAATGATCGACCTACAAGTGTTGGTGAACCGTGCGATGGATTTGCTGACATTCTCATTCTTTGTGTCTTTGGCACTAGCACTTTGTAAGGCCATTACTCTGGTTGTTTGACCATTTTGGGGGAAATTAACTTCAATTTATTCTATTAACTTTTTGTCCCATTTAAGTTTCGATCATTTTGACTTTTGCTTGATTGAATTAATAATCAATGGATGTTTCTTTTTATCAATCTTACATCTTCATAGGATGAGGTAAATGCTATCACGCGTTGTCTAAGTATTTGTGTTTGTTTCTCACTTTCTCTCAAGAGTCAAATACCCAAATTAATTCATGACATGATGTGTCATATATGCTAAGAGCATTATGCATATATGTATGATGTCAATCAATAGGATATCAAGCGGGTAAACAAATTTCAATTTATTCAAGAAGTTCAAAAACCTCATGGGTAGAGTTGCTAAAAAGAACTAATTTATTATATCATCGTCATGTGGTTATCTTCCAGCTCTAATGCCCCTTGGCAGGTTTCCCCACAGGTTCGTCCATGGATTCAAAGTGCTCTATCCTCTCCGCCTTGTCAAACACTTCTTGATAGTTGGAAAACATATCAAATCTGAACTTTTTTTTGTAAGGTGGTAGTGCACCATCCAAAAGTTTGGTTATCATCTCTGGTAGGGTTAAATGAGCCCAAAACCTGACCTGTGCGGCCATCCAATGCTCATAGTAAGATTTAAAGCTCTCGCCCTGCTTCTACCTTATAGCCTCCAAATTTTTCGTTGTGGTTACCATCTGAGTGTTGAAACCATAATGCCCCATCAAAGCCTAAGAAAGACTGTTACAATCAGAAGCTACATTCAACGGAAGGTGCCTGTACCATTCATTGATCGGGTGGCCCAAGGTGACAATGAAGAGCTTACCCATCATTCGTTCGCTTACTCTTAATGCCCTCAACACCGTCTGGTAATTTACTAAGTGAGCACATGGGTGTAAGTGGACAAGCAAATGTTGCCACAATTCTGTCATGCCTAGTTGATGGAGAATAGCATTACCAATGCCTGGAAAGAAGCCATACTACACCTGGGGGAAGGTATTTCCCCTCAGAGTTACCGTAAAATTGGGTAGTTGAGGGATAGCATAGAACTCTGAGGAAAATGGAGCACTCTAATTAGCAATAGATTGTTGGGATACTCCTTGGTAAAAAGGTCCTGGTGCAAACATTATCTAGCCAAGCTGACTCAGGAAGAATTGATTCTCAGATTGCTGTTGGAAAGAACTGGCAAAATTAAACCTGACTGACCTATTTGAGC
Source organism: Euphorbia schlechtendalii (assembly GCA_949673415.1). Classification (NCBI taxonomy): domain Eukaryota; kingdom Viridiplantae; phylum Streptophyta; class Magnoliopsida; order Malpighiales; family Euphorbiaceae; genus Euphorbia; species Euphorbia schlechtendalii. The sequence continues at coordinate 28,237 of CATIWQ010299686.1, forward strand.
CTGGTTCTAATTCAGCTGACTTTATCCTACCTTGAACTAGTAAAAGGCCGTAAAAGTAGTGTTAAGAGTCATCATATGAGAAGTAGGATGTCCACTTGCTCTAGGTTGACTAGTCAGACCGCTAATGTTAAGGGTGACGTCTGGGTTGGATACCACATCATGAGCCCTTTCTTCGGGTTGACCTATCCTGACATGTTGACGAATAATTGATGTTAGTTGCTCATTGTTTGCAAGGGAATTCAAGGCAACTGCAATCTCGATCCTCATCGATGGCTGATGTGTCTGTTGAGAGTTTTATCTTACAAGGAAGGGGTGATCCTCCCCTCGCAACTTCGTCTTATGGATTGGCCATGTTATCAAAATTGAAAGTTGCACACTGAATTGAATCTGAATCTAAACACAAGTCTTCACTTGAGTCAGTGTGCGGAACCCCCTCCTGACTAGCCATGATTGGAGAAATGCAAGCCAAGAGGTGAGCAGGCCTTCTCCAAGCTAAGATACATAGGTAGAAGATCGGACCATGCATGTAAGATTCATAATGAGATTCATGATGTGTTGAAATGTGAGATGTTAATGTTTTGAATGCATTCACAAGGAGTTAACGTGCCATGATGCGAGATAAATAATGTGTTTGTTAATCCATTTGAAACAAACAGGTTAGTCGTTAGATAAAATGAAAAAGGTGAAAATGAAAATCCAGCCCCTTGGAGTGGATTTGAGATTTGTATAGTGTCTATGTGATATCGTAGCATGAGTGGTGTAAATGAGGTGACCAAGTTACTCGTGTGGTAATAGGTTAATAGTTTGAGATTTCATACTGTGACTAGATCTCATGGAATGAGGAGGCCAAAATTGATTTCAGGTGAGCAATGTAACACACCCTGATGAAATCGATTAAAATTAAAATAAAATGAAAACAACTACCGTATGTAGCTATCAAATGAATGATTTGGTTATTTTTCCCAATTAGTTCGGAGTTTCTGATCACAAGGTTTCGACTCTAATGATTCTAAGGGGCTATATTCTAAATTAAAGCCAAAAACCTTATTCCCCACTTCTCTACGGATAAGATAAAAGTTCAAAATATCGATCCCACAAGGAAGGACTAGCTCTAAAGATCAACAAGAAAATTGGAATAAAGAAAATAAAATAAAATAGATTTGGTTTTATTTAGGAGGATTGGAATGATGGATGGATAGATAAATGTATGATAGATTAGAGAAGATAAAAGTATATAGATTTTCCCTACGAATAAGAATAGTAAAGAAAACATGCAAGGTCATCAAAGATATTACGCTCACTAGATTAATTTAACAGACTCGGTTCTAGACACTCAGATATTCAATTCTCATCGCAGAGCAACACATGAAATGACTATTCTAAATCTAGTGCAAAAGAATTAAGACGATTATATAAACCTGGATAACAATATTACTAAGATTAGTACGGGTCGCTCTCACATAGCCACATTTAGCAAGTTACCATTCCAAAAACGTTCGCTCACTAAACAGCGTTATAATCACAGATCCAGTGATTATACACAATCTCGTTAACCCCGAAACTACTCTTAAAATTAACTCAAAGGCACATAACATGATTAATATAAAAGACTCAACATGAAATACACATTATGACACATAGACATATCATAAACTTCGAAATACAAAGTATAAGTAGAAAGTAAAGCAAAGTTGTAAGGTATGCAAGTGAAAGCTAAAGTTGATCAAACCTTATCCACTCTTTAATGGGAGTCGTCAATTCCTGCAATTCTTACGTTTGCTTTGAATTCGATCTCGACCAGTACAGAACCTCCTCTAGGATGCTATTCTTTATGAATATCGAATAAATGAATGTTGAAGAATGAAAACTTTTATTGATAAGTGATTTGCAATTACACTTATACAACAAACGCTCGAATATGTAGATAAATCTAGTGATCGAAATAAGGATTCGAATCACTTATACATTTTCTTGCTGACACTTATGAACGTAGCAAAAACTAAATGATTTTCTCTTAATCTACGCACACACTATACACTACTTTTCCACCACTTGTGTCACGAAATTGGTGAGGTTTGAAGCCCTATTTATAGAGTTTGAAGGGTTGCGTCTATCCATATGAAGAGTTCTGTCTATTGGTGAAAGATTGCATCACTTCATTGTGATTGGATGAGAAGCTTTATCCTTATCCACAATGGATAGGCACCTTTTCATGATTGATTGACTTCTGATAAGTGTCTTTTCATCGGTAGTTGATGGTGGTTGATCGTTCTTATCTAGCGGTTGGTAGTTAAGAAGATTTAACCAGAAAACCATCCAAGTCGCGACCACGAGGTACATGTTGCGACCGTGAACTTTTGGTTGGTAACTTTTTATTCTGAAGAATACTAAGTCGCACCGCGAATGGTTGTCGCGATCGTGAATTGTGTTTTTCTTCATAATTCTTCTTATAATTTCACCGATCTTTGACAGCTTTGATCCTGAGCCAAATCTTTATGTTCTACGCATCTTTTCGCACCTTTTTCACTTTTTTACAAAGATTTCCACTTTTGTTCATTTTATTCCCAAGATTTACCTAGTATCTGCATTTGCACCAACAAAAACTACATATCACGTGAAATTTTTTATAAGAAGTATAAAAATGACTTAAACTATAGTGTTTAGTGTATAAAATTATATTCATAATAAGTGTAATTATACACTTATCATACCCCCACACTTAACTTTTGCCTTGTCCTCAAGGTAAATTCAACAGAAGTGTATAAATTGGTAATCAAGTTCGTACCTCATTTGGCGAAAGACTTTTGCAGTGAGTACCACATTCCCACGTTGCATAAGATTCAAGTAGAAGTCTGAAATTTCCCACAAATTAGTAATGTGCAATTTATATAGTCTAGTTGCATACCTTTGTTCTTAATGAAGGTTCAACTGAATCGCATCTTCATATAAGCGTTATATGCAAACTCGAATATTTCCTTCTCTTAAGCATAGTATAAGTATAAAAGACATAGAAAGCACACTTTGATTAATTTCCTCTCAAGGCATTTTTAGGTAATCTAGGATGCTAAAACACTCTCAGTGGTTGCATTTTATGCTCCATACTACTCTCCCATTTTTTCAACGGTTGCATTTTATGCTCCATACCACTCTAAGCACGAGATTTTGTACCAGCTCGCGCGTTCAATGATGACGGCTTTTCGAGATATTTATCCTCGAATCACACGATTTTCGACCGTCCGACGATCTTCAAACGAGAGTTCTCCTCGCTAAAATAATGTTTGGGACCCTAAATAAATATTTGCCGTAAAAAATATTTAAAAGGCTTAAAGTGAAAATTTAAAGCCTTATAATATTTTTTAGGGTCAAAAATAATTTAATTATATATATATATATATATATATATATATATACATATATACATATATACATATATACATATATATATATATATATACATATATATACAT
>CATIWQ010299705.1:0-22985 GCA_949673415.1 Euphorbia schlechtendalii
GGTTATAATCTAATAACAGTCCGCATAACTAAAGTAATACGGACGGTTATTTTATTATAACCGTCCGTATTGATCAAAATGAAATTTACGGAGGGTTTAAATTAACAACCGTCCGCATTACCCATGTTATTATGTTGCTCCACGTTCTTCACACGTTTTTACAGACGGTTCTGGTCACAAATGACCTTAATAGTGTGACCCTATTGACCATTTTTGTACTAGTGAAATTTATGAGAAAATGTAATATAATCATATTAAAAGTTACTACACAGAAAGAAAACAAAAGCCTTTATATAGATAGAAAAAAGAGTTGTTGAAGATAAAAGTTATACCAATAAACATAAGGCTTTAACTCACATCAAAAGGTGTAATCGAGGAGTATACAAAATATTAAACCAAATATAGCCATTAGAGTTTAATGAAATAGTTGTTAAACATTTAATTTCTATTAAATCTCTATTAACACCATCATAAAACTCTTTAGAGTAAAAGATATTTTTCTCAACAAAAATATTTGAAATACTTTTCTTTTGAAAGTATATTAAAATTCAATTTTTCCAACAATCTCCCAAAACTTTTAAATGAAGTTTTGAAAACAAACGAAATTTCTGGATATATCTAGTTTGACATAAAATGCATAACATCAATATATTTTAAACTATGAACCAATACTTGATTGATAAAATTTAACTTACGGAATTTTTGGTAAAACATAAAGTTTCTATAAACCAAATAAGCATTATTGTAAGATAGGGATTTTACCATATCACATTAAACCAAAGTACATTATGTTCAATGCGGTTTTGCACAAATAGGTCATGCGCCGTGCCTAGTCTTTCATAAATGCTCTAGTAGATGTTGCAAATATCTCATAGAAGCGGCCCAACTTCACACTTATAGGTGATTTCATCAAGTGTATATTGCACTTTATACACCACTCATAAGAGTTATGAAGTTCATTAAGGGTCTTTAACTCAACCTCTCAAAATATGCAACATAGCACTTTCTCAAAGTTAGGATTGAGACAACATAAACTGTGCTAGCAGAACTAACAAAAACTTGTGATTACCCATATGAACTTACGTCATGGGATCTCCAATCACATAAGTTGGGTTCCCATCTATGTTAATTTCAAATTGACTAAATTCTCTTCACCTCCAATGTATATAAGATAAATTCCTTTTTTGGAAATTTATTTCTCAAATATTTAGCTTTTGACTCACATATAGTTGATGAACGCAATTTTATCAATTCACAACAATAATTTTAAACGTATACATATACTTTTCTCAAAACAAATATTGTCACTTGACAATAACAATGAACATGTTTACTTTAATTATATTTCAATCATTAGTAACACCTACTAATGAGGTATTTCCAACCACTTAATCTCATTATATTCCAACTCTCAAGAAACTAACTCTAATTATAATTTGCTTAGTTGGCTTCCGTATTATTACTCTACACCTGAGGTGAGATAATAACCAACACTAATGAATTTTTTCTCATATAAATCAAAGATTCAATCACCACTGTATCATTCTAGAACAATGAGAAATTCATTATACAGATGATCATAATTCATGATTTCTCTAAAATATATCTTAAACCCCAATATGACTTATCAATGATCATAATATGAATCATGTGTATATCTACTCTCACATCATATGCTATGTCTCAAAGTGTGAAATTCATTAAGTACAACAAACTAATAATTTGTACATACTTGGATTGAGCCACCACAATTTCATTTCCTTCAATTGAATATTTTAATCATAAAGGTGACATCACAAATTCAAACTTCTCTAGAAGTCTCTTAAAATAGTGTTCTTGGGTTAGAAAGACACTCTCATTCAACCTTATGATTCTCAAGTGCATGCTTATTAAATATATCTTTCACTCAACATATATATATATATATATATATATATATATATATATATATATATATATATATATATATATATATATAGTATTCAATGACCAGAACAACATGTTCTCAAGACATAATATTACTAGGAATATTTGAACCATCGAATTCCAAGCTAAACATGTTAAAAAACGGTTATTAAAATACACAAGGTTAATAATTTCTCAACATTTAAAATTGCACAAAAGCATATTTCGTGAGTCCACTTTGACTCAAATTTTGAGCTTCTTAATGACGTTAAATGACAAATAATTATTCTAAACATAAGTACATATGTTTCTTACGTTTCCTACAACACTGAAAACGTGCAAAACTGATCTGCATATTTCAAGTTTTGCTCAACACAAACAGCTGTGCTTAAAGTTGAAAACACTCAAAAACGAAACTTATTCTCAATTTCAATAAAAGTTTTGAACCACAAAATGAAAGAATTATGTTGAAATTCCTTCTATACATAACTTTATCTATGTATCGTAATACCAAAGGAAAAATTATTACTCAAAACGGATTTATATATCTCGTGAAAACTCTGAAACAATCAATAATGTTTATTCTGAAAACTATTGAATCCTTACAATGTTAATCTACTAAGTGATTCTCTCTATTACACACAGATGTGAAAAGGAATTGTTTGCTGATTGCTTGAAATGGAATTTCTTGGAAGCTAGAAGAATTTTTGCAGCGATTTAGCTTTTAAGAAATTCAAGGTGATTCACCAAGTTTGAACCTCTACTTTTGTCTTCTATTTATACTTGAAGCTTTGTGAAGTATCCGTTTCAAACTTTTCGGGCTTGGTGTTCTCCAATTTCTCCTCTCTTCATATCTTTCGAATCTTCCCGTTGGAGATAGATTCTAGGAAATTTAGAGATAGAAAGTTGAACGTTGAAGCGCTACATAATTCCGTTGACAAAATCTCGTTTGTCTTCAAGCAATTCGGTTTGAGAGAGGTGCGCGAGAATGCAACGTGGAATCTTTAGATTGGTTGCGTGGAAACATTGAGAAACGACGCATGATAGAGAATTCATTTTACCTTGGACTTTTGTGAAGAATTCCTGACATTCCGTACTGACACCTTTTGTCTTGTGGGACCACATGAAATCTTCTTTAATTTCAGTGCTTTTGACCTGAAAAGCATCTATATAATATTCTGTCTCTCACATAATACATTAAACGCATGTGTGTCATTCAATTCTCAAAGTGTCAAAGGAAACTGCTTTTAATTAATAAAAGCCGGACTCAGCACATGCTGAGAAGATATTTACTTAAACTATGTAGTACTCAGCATAGCTTAGCTTTTCCTACTCTAAGTCATAACTTAATTAATGACTCAGCAAAACTGAGTTGTTATTCCTTAAACAAAACTCAAGTCAGCTTCATTAACTAAGAGTCTACTTAGTACTCAATTAAATTCACTATCCTATTTAGTTTGCTATTTCCAAAATTTTTAAGTATTGTGAAGTTCTATTAACTTGAGTTCTACAAGAATATAAAGACAAGTTTGTTCACAAATAGACATAGCATATATATCAACAAAATTCAACATAATTTATCAAGGAAACACACAACAACTTAATTCAATTTAAATATATAAACAATAAGTTGAAAAAGAACATGGTTCATTTTCGCCTAAAAAGGCTTACTCAAACCAATTTGGTTTTAATATTGGAAACATGTAGCACCTCATTAATTACTACAATTTTTCCAAATGTGAATATGAGAATATTTTATTTTTCTTAACTTTCTATTTTGATGTATGAGGTGCTACATCACATTGGCACAAATGTGCCTCGTCACTTCATAGTCAATAACCCACACATTCACTTCATTCACCATATTTACTTGTGAAATGACCTCAATAATTATATTAATATCATCTAAGTCAACCAATTTAATTCTTGGTTGAGCAAGATTGTCATGTTTCACAACTCGCATCCTCATTAATGAGTATGGTGACAGAATTTCACATATATAATAATTTCATTTCTTTGAAGGTTTTATTATATTTGAGCTTAGATACATCATGAGATTCGTATCTTTTCCATTGATGATAATTGGACTCCACATTATTAGCATTTGAGACTATTTCCTTCCCTTTAATTATTATGATATTCTTCTGATTGCATCCTCTACATAAATGACACATTTTTGTTCACTATCATCCTCAGAAGTTCTTTTGGAAATCAAAGACTCCCCAATCTCTACAACTTCATCTTTAAAAATTCTTATAATTGTATATTTCAATTTTAAAATTATCTGAAATCAACTTTGGATATTAGAGTGCTCATGAAGGTATTGCAACAATAAGATCATCGATAGTATTAAAGCCCATAACATAATTCCCAATAATGGAATATCCTTTATAAAATTGTTGGAAATTATGCTTAGAATCTGCAAATTTTCCTCAGAGGCAATCGTCAAAGGCAGTCCTTGGAGGCAAATTAGAGTTAAAGTTACCTAGAGGCAGTGTCAAAGGTAATGTCAAAGGCAAAGTTCCTTAGAAACGTCAGTGTCAAAGTTCCTAAGAGGTAGATTTCCTAAGAGGCAGAATTCATCATATTCCGTCAAAATTAGTCAAAGCAAAAATCAGAGGTTGCAAAACATATCAATACTGTGCATAAACAGTATGATATTCTTCAAATTAGAAATAAAACCTAAAACCACTTATGACCAAATGTGATTAGCGGGAACCAAGTTGAGTCATGTATGAGACATTATCCTTAAAGGATATTTTGGTTATTCCTCTCAAGATTAAACAACTTCTTACTTTTAAATGAAAGTTTAGGAATCAAAATGTAATGTATATATCCAAAAAATTTATGAGAGAAAGAGAGGTTGACAACTTGTAATATAATCATATTAAAAGTAGCTACACAAAAATTAAAACAAGAGTCTTTATATAGATAGAAAAAGAGTTGTTGGAAATAAAAGTTATAGCCATAAGAATAAAGCTTTAACTCACATTAAATGGGGTAATCGAAGGGGGTTATAAAACATTAAACCAAACATATGCTGGTTAATCAAGATAGTATTTGGATATGCAAAGTTGCAAGGTGGAATTTCAAAACTTAAAGTTAACCCTAAAAGATCTCTTAAGCATGCCATGATTGATATAGTCTAAGTTAAAATGTTCCATAAATGCTATTAGGTTTATAAAACTTATTAAAAGAAACCTAGCATCTAGGTTAAGAGCATTACTAGCTGATGCATGCCTTTCCCTTGGTGTGACGTTCCCTTAGAGTAGTTTGATAGAACTCTGTTAGAACTAGCTTCCAATCTAGGACAACCTCTATGATTGATCCACACGGATCTTCATCGACCAAAAACCTCCATGAGGAAGAACTCGTTGGTAAACAGTAGCTGCTAGACCACTCGAAGACCAACCTAAAAATATTAACTAAGAAGGCTCACTTCAAACGAAAGAACCTTCTATAGAATTCTTGCGACATTGGAGAAACTCGTGGAGGATCTCGCAAAAAGCTCGCGAAGAAAATATGTGGAACTAAGAGAGAAAGGCTGAGCTGAAGTACGTTTAAAGGAGAAGAGAGGAGGCTATTTATAGGGAGAGGGGAGTTTAAAACTCCCCACAGTTAGCAATGTGGGATGGGAAAAATCCCATCCCACCCACGAGTCGGCGCGCGGAGCTCCGGCTCTACATGGGTTGACCCGCGCGCACAGCCCGCTTATGCAGAATATGTAGCGGCTTGCAAGGCAAGCTGTGAGTGAACGACACCGAGCGGTGGGCCGAGAGCATGTGGAATGAGAGGTGCAGTCCACCGGGGTGTGTAAAAGGTATCGGGTCGGGGACCTGGAAGGTTTTGGTTGAGAAAGTGAAAACATTTAGGTCGTTCAAACCCAAATCCGCCATCGCTTAGTGTAGAGTCGCCACCTGCATTAGCTCTTTCTAGGAATTAGAATCCTGTGAGGCTTAATATCCGGGGGATGACCCACTAAGATACAAAGATTCGGGTCCGGGATAAGTTGCTTATTTCTCATGTGATCACATTATATTACATCAATAGAAAACCATATTCCTTAATTGTGCATATTCGCACTTAAGTCATTTTGAAGTTATTTTGCATAATTTAACATATGTGCGAAAAATAGTAAATCCATACACAAAGCGGTAAATAAACGTGGAAAAGTAAAGATTAAAGGTAACATAACCTAAGGGGATGCAACCGCCCGCCTAATCTATTAATTACATTTCTCAAAAATAATATTGGCAATTCCCGAAGGAAAATAAAATCCTAGGCATACATCTAACCTGCATCCACAAAGGTTACCACGAGATATGCTAAAATATTTGCACGTATGTTCGATTTGATTTTGAGAAGGCCCGTGTGGCTTAATTAAAAAATTGATGGTTTAAAGTTCTTATTTTAAATAAAAATGGTTCATTTTTATTTACACATATGTTGGTCAATTTTTATTAGTGAAAATGACTGCATGGCAAAATGTGAAGCCTGTTATCCGGGAATAATTTGTATTCCCTTCATGGTGGTATTCTAATAAAAATTAAAAGAAATAGAAGAAGAGAAATATTACATTGATATTTACATTGTATGAGAAAATAAAATAATCCCTAGGTCCCAAAAGTAAGATGAAGTAGAGAAAAATACAATGAGCATGAAACAAAGTAGCTCTAGGAACTCAGAGGCTTACCCTTTCGGTGTGAATCCATTTCGGCGTATCCGTTCGATTCCTGGGAGCGTTCGTCATTCATTTTTTCAATTGTGTTTGGTGTGGAAAAATAAAAGTTTATTTATCCTTAAAGATAATCTGACTCGGGTTCTAAATTTATTTTAGACCCGAGAATATCTGAGGATCTTTGAGAAAAGGTGGAGAAAAAATGATTTGAAAATAATTAAATTCAGGATCCAAACATGTTTTGGATCCGAATATAATCAAAGAAATCTTAAAAGAAATGTAGAAAAAGTCTCTAGAAAAATATTGTTTTTTTGTAAAAATTCCTCCGTCATTGTTGAGAGAAAAAATTTTTTTTTTGTGAATTTTTTTCTGGTCCCGAAAACTGAAAATTCCACGAATATTTATAGGCGAAAGCACCCGAAAAATTCAAAAGGAAACATTTTCTAGCGAGGCAAGCCTCACCAAAGTTCTGGCGAGGTTCGCCGGATTTTGGCGAGCTTCGCCAGAAATTCTAGTGAGGCTCGCCGCTAGAAATTCCGGCGAGACTTGCTGGATTCTTGTGAGCAATTCCCGATTTATTTTTTATTTTTTTAATTTTTAATTTTATAAAAATATAAATAAATTAATTATTACCAAAATCTATTTTTATGTCTTAAAAAAATAATTTAAGTCCTTAAAATAAATTGTCGACGAGGAACATTACCATTCGGAGATTTCTGGATAATTGAAAATCTTGTGATTCGAGAATAAAAATCACGAAAAGCCATCATCATTGAACGCACAAGCTAGTACAAAATCTCGTGCTCACAGCTGCCCCTTGTGTGATCATCGCTGGTTGTATAACTAGTATGATCACATGAAATGGAGCGGAGGGATTGAGAATATACTTGACCGGTGCGGCTGGTGGTATCTTTGTCCTCGATTGGTGATGACATGGGCCTTCCTTTCTAGCACCGTATCCTTACGGGATTGTCCGTTTCTTCGTCGGAATCCCTTGGTGCTTGATGCCCCTTGCTGTTGGGTTGACCGTTTCTTACTGCGGCGTCCCTGTTATAGTTGGCAGTTGTTTCCTTCTTCGGCTGCAATTATCGTGTGCCCCATAGAATGATTGGAGATAGGTGATCGAATCTATTTCAAAGGCAACCTTGAATTTCCTTAGTAGGATATTGACTTTTTCCTTGTGATAAATCGGAGGAAAGTATAATGTTAATACATTTTATGATGAATGTTTTAATTATTTGATTGAGTTTATGTGAAGAAAAACTTTTTGCCCCTTCAATGCAAAATTAGAACATGATGAATTAATGAGTTTAATCAAAATTCGGGGATGTGTCGAAGACTGCTCCGTTGTTTTAGGAGGCTTTTGTGATGTTGCAATGTTGACTTTAGGCCTGAGTGGGCCATCATCCTTCTTGGTGTTTGCAGGTTACTCAAGTGGAGGTAAAGTTTACTAGGATAGTGTTGCCCCGATTTAGCATCGTCTGTACCTATAAATGACATGATGTGAATGTGATGTATGCATGATTTTATGCATGGACAATATTTATCACATGATATATGTTTGTCTATTGTTTGGAGGGAGTTACCTCTTGTACTGGCTTGTTTTTGGAGGGAGGTACCTCACTAGCTGTAAAATTTGTCTTAGTACCTTCCTCACTTGCTTTTCCATGCTGAAGGGATTTCTCAATGTTAGGAACTTCTTTAATCAAAGGGATTAGACGGGTAGTGGATGGTTGTGAAGAAAGCTAGTTTTAGAAGTCTGTACGTTTAAAGAAGTAGAGGTTGGTTTATATTTTATAGGAGAAGGGAATAAAGCAGTTTAAGCAGGAGAAGAAGGCGGAGAAATAGAGTCTTGGGTGTGGTTAGGAGAGGAGGAAATATTTACTCGGGAATTTATAGTATTTGGAATTTAAGAGGGAGAATTTACATAAGGAATAGGAATTTTAGAATTTACAAAGACATGTATGAAGGATTTATAGGTACAGAGGGTTTAGGATTTACGAAAGAGATAGGGAAAGGATTTAAGAGTACCTCTTGGTTAGCTGTTTGACCCAAGGTTGGGTCAGCTTGAGGTACTTCAGACTAAGTTGGAATGGACTCAGCTTGAGTGAAAGTAAGGTTGGGATGCTGGAATCAAGAAGAGCAGATTCTTCCTGATTGAGAATTTCCATGGTTTCACCAGCATGCTCATAACTACTCACCATTTGAATGTTTTTTTACAGTGGATGATTGGTGGCAGTGTGCTTAGGTTGGGTGCCTTTAGCCTTTGTTATTACTTCTTCAATGTGAGCAGCAACACTAAGATTGATGGTTTCAAGATCCTCTTTACTTTTCTTAGAGTCTCCTTAGCCTTCATCCTCTTCAGCAATAACCAACTTGCGCTTCCTCTGGCACAAATTTTCTTCTGCCTCTAAGGCATCCTCTCTTTCCTCAGCTTATTGCTTCGCCTTAGCTTCCCTTTGAGCATGAGTTGTTGATTTCATTTGCTTCTGATAAGTGTATAATTACACTTATTATCATGACATTTTCAATCATAAAACTATATGGTTTTGTTTCATTTTGTACTTCTTATAATATATTTAATGGGGTATGTAGTTGTTTTTTATACAAATGGAGAAACTAGGTGAATCTTGGGAGTAAAATGATCAAAAGTTGGAATTCTATGGAAAAGAAGTGAAAATGGTGCAAAAGGATGCATGGAATACAAGAATTTGGCTTAGGATCGAAGCTATTAAAGATTGGCAAAGTTGTGAAGAAGAGACATGAGGAAAAAGACATGTCACAATCGTGACACCTATTCACGATCACGACTTGTTACTCCTCATAAGTAGAAAGTTACAAGTCATTATTCACGATCGCGACATGTGATTCATGATCGCAACCTGTGACGGTTATTTGTTATCTCTTTTCGATTACCAACCGCCAGATAACAATGATAAACCGCCATCAACTACCAACCGAAAAGACACCTTTTAGAAGTCAACCAATTATCAAAAGGTGCCTTTCCATTGTGGATGAGGATGAATCTTTGCATTCAATCATATTGAAGTGATGCAACTCTTTGCCAATGGACAAGACTCTTCTTTTGGATAGACGCAACCCTTTGAACTCTATAAATAGGTTTCAAAACCAGTCAATTTTGGGTGTGGGATATATGATGTATGGTGCATGATAATAGATAGTAATTGTGTATAGATAGAGAGTTAAAATGTCTAGATTTTGCTACATTCAAAGTCTTAGCAAGAAAAATGTATAAGTGATTCGATTCCTCTTTTGATCACTAGATTTCTACACTAATTCGAGTGTTTGTTATATGAGTGTAATTGCAAAGCACTTATCAATAAAAGTTTTCATTCTTCAACATTCATTTATTTGAGATTCACAAAGAATAGCATCCTAGCAGAGGTTCTGTAAGAGTCGAGACTGAATTCAAAGTAGACGCATGAATTGCTGGAATTGATGACTCCCATTAAAGAGTGGATACAGTTTGATCAACTTTAGCTTTCACTTGCATACATTACAACTTTACTTTGTTTTCTGCTTATACTTTATATTTCGAAATTCATGATATGTCTATGTGTCATAATGAGTATTTCGTCTTGTGTCATTTATATTAATCAAGTTATATGATTTCAAGTTAACTTTAAGAGTGATTTTAGGGTTAACAAGATTGTGTACAATCACTAGATCTGTGATTATAATGCTGTTTAGTGAGCCAACATTTTTGGAATGGAAACTTGCTAAATATGTCTATGTGAGAGCGACCCGTACTAAGCATAGTAATATTATTATCTAGATTCTTATAAGTGTCAAAATTCATTTACCCTCAACTTAGAAAAGTCATCTCATGTGTTGCTCTGCACTGAATTATTAACTATTAGGGCGTCTAGAACTGTATTTGTGGAAGTTATCTAGTGTACGAAATATTCTTGATGATTTTGCATGTTTTTCTCTGCTAAACTTGTTCTTAGGAACATCTTTATATTTTACATCTTCTCCAGTCTGTTCATACATCTACCTATTCATCCGTCTAACATCCAAATCATCCAACTCCAATAAAATTCCCTATTTTCGTTTACCCCGTAACTTTAGTTGGTCTTTAGAACTGAATTCCTTCCCTATGGGATTGATATCTTTTAAAACTACATCGAAACTATATACTTGCAGTGGTCCCCATTTTTCTATTTGATTAGAAGTATTGACAACACCTGTTCGTATTTTTAACTTCTTAACTTATCAGTAGAAGAGTGGGGAACAAGGTTTTTGGCTTCATTACAAAATATAAGCCCTTAGAATAAGTAGAGTCAAAACCTTGCGATCAGCTTCCTTTACCTTACTAGAGGTTAGACAAGCTTATCTCCTGCCCTTGTTTTTGCTAGGCTATTTCTTGCCCTCAAAGAAGATGCTCTAGGTTTTGGAGAGGTAGGAGTAGAGGTGGTTGAAATTTGTTCTAACTTAGCTGGGAGTGGAACATTATCATTTGTATCCTCAGTATCTTCCGCAAAATCCAGCATAAACCTATCTTCATCCTCCTTTATGATGTCTTTAGGAAACACCATTGATGTTTCCTTGGCCTTCCTCTTCACATCTTGGGCCTTTGTTTATCTCGTGTGGACTTGGTTATGGAGAAGCTTGCTGAAATGAAGCATTATCAGCATATTCTACAGTGTGATCACCATCTCCCCCCGTCCATCTACAAACTTGGTTAAGTTTATGCCCACAGCCTTCATGAAAGTAATGATCAAGTAACGTAATGGTACACGGTAGTAACTTTGGTTAGATGATGAAGAATCATCACTGGCCAATTTAGTTGCATACCTTCTACCATATGGTAGACTGCACATCTTTCGAAGTAGGTGTACCTGGAAAGAGAGCCCATTTTGGGTAGCAACATCTTCATAAAAAGCTCATGGAAAGCTCTTGCTACCCAACTCATTCCTGAGGCTGAAATCTCTCTCGATCCATAATCAGCTAGTAGTTCCCAATCTTCAAGGATTGCCATAGCTTCTTCATCCCCATTTCTCCTCAACTGAGTGCCTTTGCATGGCATCTTGAGTAGGCTTCCAATCAGCCATGAGCAGATGAGGTGGGAATTTCCATCAATTTCCACCCTCAACACATCGTTGAACCCTTAAATGAAGTAAAGGTTCTCATAGAAGCTCCTAATTAAGCCAACAATGGCTGGTCCTTTCAATAGTATTGGCTAAGATTCTACTACTTGATCACCTTGTGGATAATCTTGTTCTTCAACAAGCCCTCATAGTCTACTTCATACACCAGGTCAAAATCTAGGTTGGATCCCCATTCAACCTTAGTAAACACTTTTCCAGGGGGGAAAGTGAATCTCTCCTACTTGCCATCTATGTTCACATAGACCTCCTCTTGGAATTACCCTGAAGAATGAAGTTTGTTCTACTTTTTTCCATTTGAGATGAAAGGTTTTTTAGAAGAAAAAAGAGGTTAGGAGCTTTTGCAGTTGAAACGATTGAGATTTCAGAAATGCAAGTAACTTCTCTCTTCAACACTAGTAGCTTTTATAGACCTCTTCAACTTGCATTGATATGTGGTGCTCACAAAACAGAAGATCAAAATAAAAGCTAAGATTAACACTTAATTAACCAACATAGTAAAATGGTGAGTTTTGCAATTAGACGATTCCAATTCAAAAACATCTTTTGAGTAAAGTGGGTTTTTGATTTTTAATGTGAAATTGAATCTCACAATGTTACTTTAAATTCTAAATGCTATTAAATACGTATTACCAAATTTGGCTGAGTTAGGATTTGATTTCCAACACTTAGCCAAATTTCTTAATTTTTCTTCAAATGGGGTTCGCCATTCCAATAAGCTGCCTTAGAACATTGAATTGCTCCTTGGCTAATGTTTTGGTGAATATGTCAACTCGCTGTTCCTTAGAAGGAATGTACTCTAGTTTGATATCTCCCCTTAGCACATGATCCCTTATGAAGTAATGTCTTATATTGATATGCTTCATCCTACCATGTTGAACTGTATTCTTAGATAGGTAAATTGCGCTTTTGTTATGAGATATAACTTTAAGGCATTTTGACTTTATATCATAATCCTCCAATTGCTGCTTAATCCAAAGCAAATGTGCTACACAACTTCCTACCGCCAAGTACTTAGCTTTAGCTGTACTCAGTGTAATAGAAGTTTTCTTCTTGCTATACCATGAGACAAGGAATTCTCTAAGGAAATGACATCCTCCTGTGGTGATTTTCCTGTCAAGCTTGGCACTACCATAATAAGCATTTGTGAATCCAAGAGTGAAATCTAAGCTGTTGGGATAGCACAAACCTACATCAAGTGAAC
This sequence comes from Euphorbia schlechtendalii, assembly GCA_949673415.1. Taxonomy (NCBI): domain Eukaryota; kingdom Viridiplantae; phylum Streptophyta; class Magnoliopsida; order Malpighiales; family Euphorbiaceae; genus Euphorbia; species Euphorbia schlechtendalii. Next base: position 12,917 of record CATIWQ010299705.1, read on the forward strand.
CTTGCAAATATTAGAGAATTCTCTTAATTATTTCTAAGTGAGATTCTCTTGGGTCAGCTTGATAACATGCGCGGTAGCACACAACATACTGAATGTCTGGTCTACTTGCTGCTAAATAAAGAAGAGAGCCAATAATGCCTCTATAAAACTTGCTATCTATTGGCTTACCAGCTTCATCCTTACTTAAGATAATATCAATGGCCATGGGAGTGGACATTGGCTTCGAATGCTCCATATCAAACTTCTTTAGAACTTCTTTGGCTTATTTTGCTTGGCTTATGAATATTCCATCTTCGCTCTACTTGATTTGAAGTCCACATAAAAAATTGAGCTCTCCCATCATAGACATTTCAAATTACCTCTTCTGCTTGCTAAACTTCTTATTTTGCTTCTCATCAGTTGCTCCGAAAAAGATATCATCAACATAAATTTGGACTAGCAACACATCTTCTTTTCTTCTCTGGATAAATAGAGTCGTAACTGCTTTCCATCTTTCATAATCTTTCCTGATTTTGAAATTGGTCAGTCTCTCATACCAAGCTCTTGGAGCTTGCTTCAATCCGTATAGAGCTTTCTTCAATTTGAAGACATGCTCAAGATTCTTCAGATCTTCAAAGCCTAGAGGCTGGCGAACATAGAGTTCCTCTTGAATGAATGCTTTTGACATCCATTTGAAATAATTTGAAGTTCATATGGTATGCGAAAGCACAATGGATTTGAATAGCTTCAAGCTAAGCTATAGGAGTATAAGTCTCATCATAATTGATGCCTTCTTGCCATAGTTGTTAGAGGCGCGCCTGACGTAGAGCGCCACCCCTGTTGCCTCAGCATATAACAGGCGGGGTGGTGTCCTAAAGGCGCGCATTTTAGCACCTCTTCGGGTGCACTGAGGCATGCCTCTTGGATAGTATGTCATTTCTGAGTGTTTTACCTTGGATTTAATCATAGCCGTCCATCTATTTTAAGCCATTTAATTAGGGCTATCCATCTATGTTAAGTAATTTAATCTAAGCCATTCATCTATTATAATCTAGGCCATCCATCTATTATTAATTGATTTAATCTAATCCATCCATCTATCCATTGATTTAGGGTTATTTTATATTGATTTTATCTCTTATGCAGCCGATATCTTCATCTCCTTCTCTGTTACAGCCTTACTAAAATCCAGACCACAACCGTTTCAACCTTTCTTTATTCGCTTGTCAATTTTTCATCTCTAGTTCAACTCCTTTCTCTTTTACAACCACTATCTTCATCTCCTTTCTATTTAACAGCCACTATATATTCAGTAATTTACTAAAATTCACAAGATCACAACCATTCTATATTCCTTCTTTCTCACCACAGCCTTTCTATTCTATATTCCCTCTTTCTGACCATTTTTCTTCAACAAATTCATCTCATAAAGCAGCAATTAAGATGATGTCTGCTAGTGGGGCTGGTTCATCTTAGCCAAACGAATTCAATAATGGTAGTAAGGACCCGGGATGGAATTATGTTTCATTAGTGAAGAAAAATTACAAGAATGACCTTAAATGTAATTTTTGTGAAAAAATTACCAGAGGTGGGATATTTCTAGCTAAACAACATCTTGCGGGAGGTCACAAGAATGTGAGACCTTGTAAAAAAGTTCCACCTAGTGTGCGTTTGGAAATTGACAGTTATATGAAAAATAAGGCTGCGCGTGTTGATTCGTTATCTATTCCAAATTATGACCAAGTTGAAAATTTGAGCGATGATGAAGATGATGATGTAGCTGAAGTATCCTCAAAACCACATAAGCAAGGATTAAATATACCACCACTGAAAAGGCAAAAAGTAAATGGTCCACTGAATTTATTTTACCCTTTTGTTCCAAAGGTTGTGAGTAGCTGAAAGGATGCAAAGATGAAGCAAACAATAATTAATAATGCTTGCCAGAAAGAGATGCGAAATTGAGCTTGTGTGGAAATTACTCGATGGATGTATGATGCTTCAATCCCTTTTAATGTTGTAAAATATCCATGCTTTGCAGTTATGATTGATGAAATCGGACAATACGGCTGTGGAATGAAACCACCATCTTATCATGAAGTGCGAGTTCCATTTTTGAAAAAGGTAGTGGCGGATGTGAATGAAATGTTGGATGTATACAGAACTGAATGGGCAAGATTTGGATGCTCTATCATGGAAGATAGTTGGATAGATAAAAAGAATAGAACATTAATAAATTTCTTAGTAAATTGTCCAGGAGGAACTATTTTTCTTGAGTCGGTGGATGCATTTGATGAAGCAAAGATAGGGGATATGATGTACCATCTGTTTGATGAAATGGTCGAAAAAGTAGGAGAGGAAAATGTCATCCAATTCATCACTGATAGTGCGGCTAATAATGTGAAAGCTGGTCAGTTTTTAGTTTTTTCTTAATGTGTATATATAATCAAAATTGAGTTATATGTGGTAGAATTATATATGTGGCATAATTTAATTGTTTTTTACTTTTTCATAATCAGTAGACATTTGTTGATTTATTTCTTAATGTTTGGTTAGGTGATTTGTTGATGGCAAAGAGGACTAATATATATTGGACTCCATGCGCTGCCCATTGTATTGATTTGATCTTGGAAGATATTGGAAAGCTGCCTAGGTTTAAACATACATTAAGTAGTGCAATGGGACTAAATAGTTACATTTATATTCGACCAGGTTTAGTGAACATGTTAAGGAGATTCACTAGACAAAAAGAGCTTGTTAGGGCTGGTGTTACAAGATTTTCTACTGCCTATTTAACTCTTCAACGCCTCAACATTCTCAAATCAAATTTGAGAAGCATGTTCATTTCTGAACAATGGACCAAAAGCAAATGGGCAAGAGAAGCAGCAGATAAAAGAGCATGTGAAAAATTTGTGTTGCGAGTTAGATTTTGGAGAGATGCTGTTCATATATTGAAGGTCTTTGGCCCCTTAGTGAAAGTGTTGAGATTGGTTGATGGAGAGAAGAGACAAGCCATGGGATATATTTACGAAGCTATGGATAGAGCAAAAGAGACCATTGCCAACTCCTTCAACGATGAAAAGAAATACAAGAAAGTGTTTGAAATAATAGACATGAGATGGGAAATTCAACTTCATCGACCCTTACATGCTGCTGCCTTTTTTCTTAACCCTGAATATTTCTACAAACATGAGCTTGACATAGTTGAATAGATTGCTAAAGGTCTATTTAATACCATTGATAGGTTGGTAAAGTGTGAAAAGGAAAAGGAGCTAATCATTGATCAATTGTCAACCTACAAAAATGCTTCAGACCTCTTTGGACTTAAATTTCCAATCCATCATAGAGATAAAAAATCACCAGGTTATCAAATCTTACTTAATTGCTCTCTTTTTGCCTTTTGCACTTTCATAGTTATCATTAGAATTTAGGCTCCTTTCTCTCTGTTAATTTATATTAAGGTATTAATTTTTGGTCTTCCTTTACCTTGAAATAAAGCCGAATGGTGGGGTTTATAAGGAACTTCAACTCCAAATCTGACGAGGTTTGCTATTAGAGTGCTCAACCTCACTTGTAGTGCATTTGGTTGTGAACGTAACTGGAGCATTTTTGAGCATGTAAGAGATTTGTTTAATTATCTTTAAAATGAAGTTTTACACTTTATTTTTTCTTTGTTATTATTTGATAAATTATGTCAATGTACCACATTTGTATTTTAGGTTCATAGCAAAAAGAGAAACAGACTTGATAAAAAAAGGTTGAATGATCTGGTTTTTGTGAAATACAATCGAGCACTTAATCGTAGACATGAAAATCATGATCGTATTGATCCTATATCATTACATAGGTGGATGAAGCTAATGAGTGGTTGATGGGTAGCTTGGATTTTGATAGCGACGATGATGAGTAAGAGAAAGTAAACTCAGATGATGACTTGACAAGGCTTGATGTTGATAAGGTTGTTGGAGCTGAAGAGAATGCTTATAATACTAGGGGAGGAAAGAAAAAGGGCACCAATGCTTCAAGTTCTAAGGCAAAGGGAAAGGCTCCAATACATGTAAATGAGGAAGAAAGTGATTTTGAGGATAATGATGAGTATCTTCATTTGAATAAAGATGATGAGGCTGAAGATGAATCATGTTATGATGATAGTGATTAAATATTAGTACTTTAGATATTAGATATTACTATTTCGTTGAGAACCTTGTCTTTCTACCCTTTTTTGCTTATGTTGTGATGAACAACACTAACTAATTATGCTTTCAATTATGTTATGAATTATGATGACAGGATCTTCCATGTCTTTTACTTATTGCCATATTAATAGACTATTATCAAGCTTATTTACTTGAAGTTTTATAGTTTCTTATTTGATAGTTTAGAAATTATATATATATTTTTTATTTCTGGTGCCTTGCATACCTCGGGCGAGCACCTCGCCTCCAAGCAAGCCTAGCCCCTTTACGGCTTAGTTCGCCTAACGCTCGTAACAACTATGCTTCTTGCTGATTGTAGCCTTAAGCAACAAGCATGGCCTTGTTCCTGACAACAATGCCATCTTTATCAGGCTTGTTCTTGAAAACCCATTTGGTGCTGATGATTGATTTTCCTTTGGGCTTTGGAACTAGATCCCAAACATCATTGCATTTTTTTTACCAACTTCTCTTGCATCACAATCTCCATTAATCATATCCTTCTGCATCTTTGAACTTCTTTGGTTTAATCAATGAGATGAAGGCTGGATGGCTCATCAACCTGCTGAGCAGACCTTGTGTCATCACTAGATTATGAACATCATCAACAATACTTTTGAGAGGTTGATTGCGATGAGTTCTAATCACTCTTGGTAGACTCAGATCTACTACTGGAGGTTTTGCTTTGACTTCCTCAGCTTCAGGTTCTTATGCCGGGTTGGGCAGCACAAAGAGTGGCATGCTAGTGGATTATATTGCTGAGTTACTACATCATCATCATCATCATCATCATCAGATAGACGTCTATCTGCATTGTTAGTTTCATCATAATCCACATGCATAGACTCCTCTTATAGACAGGTTCTCTTGACATATATTTTATATGCCCTACTGTTAGTTGAGTATCCCTGAAAGATACCTTCATCAGCCTTTGGATCCAACATACCTAGCTGCTCCTTGGTGTTAAGAATAACACCTACAACCAAATGATCTAAGATGACCAATCTTAGGCTTGCACCTTCGCCAAAGCTCATAGGGTTTATTCTCAAGAGTTGGGAGAATTAAAACCCAGTTGAAAATATAATAGGCTGTGTTAACAGCTTCTCCCCAAATGTGCTTTGGTAGATTATTATCACTCAACATGGATCGATCCATCTCAACTATGGTTTTGTTCTTTCCTTCTATAACCCCATTTTGTTGAGCAAAAAAGTGGTGGTCAATACCATGTGCTGAACATAATTCTTCAAAATAGAAATTCTTGAATTCACGTCCATGATCGCTTTGGATTCTACTTATTTTAGTTACTATTTCGTTCATTAACAGATTACTTAGTTTGACAAAATATTCAAAAGTTTCATCTTTGCTACTCAGTAAGACTACCCAAGTGAATCTCGTGAACTCATCAACAACCACCAACGGAATCTCTTACCACACATGTTCATAGGCTGAACTAGGCCGAAAAGATCTAAGTGGAGGAGCTTCATTGGTCACTTAGTTAATACGTGATTAATTGAACTAAATGATTTCTTGACTTGCATACCAAGCTGAAAAGATGAGAAAAGTTTATCTTTCTCAAAGCTGATACTAGGTTGTTAGACATGATATATGCCATAGAGGCAATCAGGGCAATATATTTTAATTAGTTATAATGTACAAATGGTTTACAGATTATTGTTATCAATAATAAAGGCATCTTTATTGTTTATTAATGTTATTTAAATTTTGTATCTCGCTGGTATCATATATATGCGCATTGATAAGACAAATTCCATGAATAATTCATAGCGTGAAAGTGCAAGGATATAGTGGGAGCTATGTGGTGTGAGAACTGCACATGCATGTTACTGTGAATAGTCTAAATATCCCTAGTCATAGTTTCATTAAGACCAGATATTAATAAAGGGGATAGACTAGCATATGTAGGCTTACTCCTTGGATTAGCAGCTGATCTCATGAGCTGAAGGTGGTACCTTGAGTTAAAACATGAATGTATTCGGGTAATCCATTAAAGATCGCTACAAGATAGATACTCGGAAATAATTATATTTATGTGTTGGTGTCATGTCTTATTGCAGTAGTAGTACAAGTATCCTCGAACCTGAGATACTAGTTACCTTGTATAGGAGTTACTATACTTTGGGTCATATTTATTCATACCCTGGTGATTAGGATGATACGGGTGATAGCGGGTATAGTGATGATCACTCGTTGGTAAGCCAAGTAGTTAAGATGGGATCCATCGCTCCTGATATAGTGATATAGTGGGAGTTGTACCTTAAGGCCTCTTATTGAAGAGACACAATCATAAACCTCTGATCATGATTAATATTGATAGAACGGGTTTTTATTCAATCTTGATACATATTGGAGAGTGGTGTTCTTCGTGAACAAGTCAAATTACAAGATAGCTATGACTATTACATGAGCTAACACGTAATCTGAGCTCAATAAGCTAGATGGTACTTAACCTAATGGAAGGAGAGTATTGTATTGGTTAGTATTGCAGAACTAGATCAATTCACAAGCACATGATGTTCTGAGTATCGGGGTATCATATGCCTTTTCTAGAAAGCCCATGTGATCGTCTAAAGTTATCGGGTTACATATTGATTGGGAACAATGAGCCTGAAGGTTCCCGGATGGGAAACCAAGTTTAGTTTAACCTCTAGCAGCTCTATACTTTGGGATCCTATGATGTCACAAACTTTAGGTCTTTACCGGACTAAGTAAAGAACTTATAGACTAGGTCTATGCCGAGAATATTAAGGATGTCAAAATCATTGGATAAATTATTTATTGGTTAGACTTAATGATAAAAAAGTTTAAGGAAAAGGGGTTTTGGAAAAATTGCACAATGGCGGGTAAGGGAAAATTTTCACGTTTCGAGTGGGCCCTTGAACACAGGATGTTTGCGAGATCCTCCACGAGTTTCTCCTTTATCACAAGAATTATTTTGAAGGCTCATTCATATTTTGAAGAGAGCCTTCTTAGTTATATTTTTGGGTTGGTCTTTGAATGGTATAGTAACCGTTGTCTACAAACGAGTTCTTCCTCAATTGGAGGTTTTGGTCAGTAAGATCCGTGTGGATCAATCATTGAGGCTGCCCTAGTTTGGAGACTACTACTATAAGAGTGTTGTCCTATTGTTCTAAGGGAGCACCGCACCAAAGGGAAGAAACGCATCAACTGATAATGTTTAAACTTAGATGCTAGGTTTCTTTTAATAAGTCTTATAAACGTATGAGAATCTGTACAACATTTCAACTTAGATTATATCAAACATATGAGCATCTATTTAAACTTAAACGCTTAGGAGATCCTTTAGGGTTAATTTTAAATTTTGAAATTCGTCCTTGCAAGTTTGCATATTCAATTACTGTCTTAATTAACCAACAGTGGTATCAGAGCCTGCCTTATGCTATGCATGATTAATAATAATATGTTGAAATTATATTTTCTATAAATTGATTAAAGTATGTTATATAAGAAATGATGTGATAACTAGATTAAGGTTTTACTCAAACTTAGTCTAGGTGATTATCATATAAATTAACAATGTTTTACCACACATGTAAATGATTTAAATTGAGGGTCGCCTAGTGCTTCACTCTATTAAAAGAACGAAGTATTTAAATCAGAATTATTTGTGGTACAATGAATCGAAGAGCTCGTGGTTATTTTGGCAAGGATTGAACTTGGCTGCTCATTCACTTTAAGGAGGCCTCTCCTACCTGGAAATCTCCATCGATATTAGGTTCAAGCGTACCCAAGGGACTTTTATGACTTAGTTGATTTCTAGTATGGGAATTGGATTCCGCATATGGTTTTACAATCGTGGTTTAAGTTGTTAAATTAAAAATTATAGACATAGGTGCAAGAACTTAAACATGGACCTTGTTTGTTTTGCAAGCTATGTGGAGTCGTGACATAAAGGAATGATTATGAAGTACCAGTATTGAGCATGTTCCCTTAGATTAATAATTCCAAATAGCTTGGAATTGTTATTATCATAATCATATCCATCGTATAAGACCTAGACTAAGGTGAGACTAGCTGCATCAATAAAATCCCTACAACAATATTAAGGTGGTAAATTGTGTTCCCATCATAAGTAGCGATACGAACCTTATTAACAAATGTAAGGACATGTACAACATCCTTTCCTTTCACATGTGTTTAGTCATGTGACTAGATGAGGTTAATGCCTTAACCAAAATGAATTAGTTGTCCATGTTATTGGAGTTAATGCCAGATTTGAGACATGTTTGAGGAGTTGTACAATTAGGTACTATTCACCACTTTTCCACTGATAAGTTTAATAACTAATGGTTCCAAGAACTTGTTCGTGAGACTTGGCTACACACATTTCGTAAGGCTTATCCTCAAATAATTATGCCAAAAACTTGTTCACGAAAAATGCAGGTGTTGTCAATACCTCTTATCAAATAGAAAAATGATGATAACAGCAAGTATACAGTTGCGATGTAGTTTTAAAAGATATCGAACCCACAGGGAAGGAACCAGGTCTAAAGATAAATACGGGAAAGTTAAAATAAGAAAATAAAAATAAAATTGAGATTTTTTATAGGAAGATTAGAATGAAAAGTTGAGTAAATATAGATGTGGAAGATTAGATACTCTAAATATAGAGATTTTCACCACAAACAAGTATAGAAGAGAAAACATGCAAGTTTAACAAAGATGTTACGACTCACTAAACTAATCTAACAGACTCAGTTCAAAACACTCAGATAATTAATGATTCGCTGTAAAGCAACACATGAAATGACTTTTCTAAACCTAGCGCAAATGAATTAAGACAATTATGAAAACCTGGACAACATCTATACTATGCTTAGTACAGGTCGCTCTCACATAGCCACATTTAGCAAGTTACCATTCCAAAAATGTTGGCTTACTAAACAGCGTTATATCACAGATCCAATGATTATACATGATATTGTTAACCCCGAAACAACTCTTAAAATTAACTCCAATGCATATAACTTGATTAACATAAAAGACTTAACATGAAATATGCATTATGACACATAGACATATCATAAATAGAAAGTATAAGTAAAAAGCAATGCAAAGTTGTAAGGTATGCAAGTGAAAGCTAAAGTTGATCAAACCGTATTCTCTCTGTAATGGGAGTCGTCAAATCCCACAATTCCTGCATCTGCTTTTAATTCAGTCTCGGCCGGTACAGAGCCTCTGCTAGGATGTTATTCTTTGCGAATATCGAACAAACGAATATTGAAGAATGAAAACTTTTATTGATAAGTGATTTGCAAGTACACTTATACAATAATCGCTCAAGAATATAGAGAAATCTAGTGATCGAAACAAGGATTCGAATCACTTAAACATTTTATCGCTAACACTTAAGAACATAGCGAATCTATCTACACACACACACACACACTATATGTGACTCTTTATTTGCACTCGAATGCTTCACATATCCAATGCTATATTCCACTGCTCTACACGAAATTGTAATGGAATGGAGTCCTATTTATAGAGTTTGAAGGGTTGCGTCTATCCAAATGAAGGGTTGTGTCCATTGGTGAAATATTGCATCTCTTCATAGTGATTGGTTGAGAAGCTTTGATATAATCCATAATGGATAAGCACCTTTTCATGATTGGTTGACTTCTGATAGGTGTCTTTTCGTTGGTAGTTGATGGCGGTTGTTCATGCTTATCTGGAGGTTGATAACTAGAAAGATAATACTAAAAAACTGTCCAAGTCACAACCGCGATACACATGTCATGACCGTGAATCTTTGATTGGCAGACTTCTGATTCTGAAGTAAACAAGTAGCAACCACGAATGATTGTCGCGATCGTGAATTCAGTTTTACTCAGAAATCTTCTAGTAATTTCACCGATCTT
>CATIWQ010299724.1:0-10461 GCA_949673415.1 Euphorbia schlechtendalii
GTAATATTGTAACTCAGCATGAGCTGAGTGATGATAACTTAAACTATATAGTACTCAGCATAGATTTGGCTTTTCCTACACTAAGCAAAAGTATTCTTAGTGTTCAATTAACTTTTACTATCCCATATTGATTGCTATCACTAAAACTTTTGAGTACTGTGAGGTACTATTAACTTGGGTTCTATAATCTCCCCCATTTTGGATAAATAGCAAACTAAATGGTATAATAAGATAATTGATATAGTTTAGAGTTATCAGATTACCTGAAAGTAAAGTAAGAGCTCCCTTTTGCTTAGTGACTAAACTAGGTCAGCTTAAGTTCACCCATATTGAGTAAGTCTTTACTTCAAGCAGCTTAGCTCCCCCATACTTAGAGAATTTCTTCTTTGATTTGGGATTTCATCTTACTTTGGCTTATCATCAGTTTCTCGAATATTTTCCTGCATAGATATGTTAGATATATAGCAGAAAATATACTTAGCTATAGAAGTTAAGAAGATCTTAACTTGAATAAAAACTTGTATTTTATTAATATAAGGAACTTAGTACATAAAATATGTCCTAAACTAAGATTACATTAAGTCTTATTACAATTTTTCATTCAACTACTTAGAACTAGCCTAATGCTTATGATCTGAGGAAGAAGAAAATCCGTGATGCCTTGGCTTGTCCTGATTTGCTCTTAATCTTTACTATGGATCCCTGTGCCTTGGAAGAGATCCCTTGTTAAGGTTTGCCATTCTGACAGCATCTTCAGATACTTTCTCCCCCTTTGCTATTTGGCCTTGAATAATTTGATCTAGGCAGACATTTAAGGCTTCGAGAGTAGCTTGGAAGCTTTCTTGCTGGCCAATGATTGCAAGGGAAATCTCTTACTCGAGTTTCTCCTTGCCCTTGGTAGAGAGGAAATCTTGATCGTTCAGCTCACTCAACATCAGATGATGACACCTAGAGAGAATGACAATCTGGTCAAAGCCCTGACTCACGAACTGTTGAAAACACTATAGTAAGCCCCAGAAGTCCGTTGCTATTAGTGCAATCTTCAGCTTTGATTCAATATCATGGATTTTCAGGCAGATGGAGGCCACATTTTTGGAAGTGAATTCTATGTCCTTGCCATCCATCTCTCTTAGTCTCAATAGGGCATCAATCTTCTCCAGCATGTTATGCACTTTGGATTTTATCTCATCGAGCTTAGCATGAATTGACAATCCAGTCTTTGGGCAAATAGGCTCGCTTGGAGGCATACTGAGTGGAGGCATGTCAGGAAAGATTTTTCCCATCGTGGAAATAAGAAATTTTTGTGAAGAAGCAACTTTGTCTATGATGTGATCTGTGATCTCCCTTTGAATTGTGTCCATTTTATTGCTTAGAGACTCTAGATGACTAACAGGTACCTTATCCAACTTGGAAGAGATGTTCTCCAACAGGTTTAAGAATAGGTCTTGCTTTTTATCCTTAATAAGTAGGAGCTTGGACTCTTGCTCCACAAGCTTCGCAATGCTGTGGCTGATGTCCTTAGCAATTGTCACCTCTTTGGTGAGGTCTTTAATCTTATGATCAATAAGCCTTTTTATTTTGGTTTGTTCCTTTCCGAGTTCATGAATCTATGTCACTTGAGTAGCCATGTTAGTACTCAAGAGACTCAGCTGCTTAGTAGCAGCATCTACACTTCCCTTTATCTTTCCTGCGACAGCGTTTGCTAACACAGTAGATGTGGGGATAGATGCAGTAACTGCCCCAAGCTGGGCTGCAGACTCCATTAACCTATTCAAAATCAAAGCCACCTTATCAACTAAGCTTTTGGCATTCTCTTTTGCCAAGTGATTTCGAATAAACAACAGGCTGCATTGTATTCTCTCAAACTCCTCAAAGTAAAGAGAATCACTAGGCACACTTGTGTGCTGTTCGAATTTTGGCAATTTTGCCATGGGCTTAGAAGATAAGTCCGTCAATTCTTGAGATAGTAGCATTTTTCTTACTACTCCATCTAACTCAGCATCAGTCTTGAGTGTTGGAAATTGCTTTCTAGCTAAGTCACGGATATGAATGAAGAAAGATGTATCATCCATTTCTGGCTGTCTACTAGATTCAGGTGCTTCATAGGCTGCAAAATTTTCCTCAGCAGCATAATCACTTGTGTTTCCCTACTAAGAGTAGTTCTCAGTATTGGGAACTTCCCTAACCAGATGGGTTAAGGGGGTAGTGGATGGGTTTGAAGAAGTTGTAGGTGTATTTACAGAAGAAGGGATTGGTTTGAGAGGAATAGAAGGTACAATGGCATGAGAAGGAATTTAATGAGAATGTATAGGAGATGAAGTTGCAGTGTTATGTACTGGAGAGGGAAAAGGATCTTGATTGTCAAAGGGTGAAGAGATATGGATGATTGGTGATTTCTTAGATGAGGAGGAGGAAGAAGAAGAAGAAGAAAAAGAAGAAGAAGAAAAAGAGGAAGAAACAGATATTTTCTGTGTGTCAGGATCTATAGGAGTAGATCCTGAGGGGTTGATAGAATATATAAGTGAAGGATTTACAAAAGAAGGAGAAGGGGTAGGAATTTTATTTACCTCTAGGTTAGCCATTTGATCCAAGGATGGATCAGCCTGAGGTTACTCAAGCTGAGGAGCGGATTCCTCAACAGGTGAGATGGGTTTGGGGATGCTAGGTTCCTGAGGATAGGATTCCTCAGCAATGGGATTGATAGAGTCCCCATCACCTTCCTTGCTTCTCACCACCTACACATGTCTAAGTAGTGTCCTTGTGGTGTAGGAGCGCTTACGCTGAGTGCCCTTCATCTTGGTAAATAATCCTTCCAAGTTCTCAGCTGCATCAGACACATCCTAGTCCTCTCCTTGTATTTCTTGGCCTCGTCTTGCACCTTAGTAGAGTTTGAGACTACCATTTTGCGCTTTTTTGGTGTAAGGATTCACTGGCCTCCACTTCATCCTCTTTCTTCTTAGCTAGCTCAACTTCCAATTTTGCCTTCGCTTGCCATCTTCCTTCACTGGTGCTGAGCAGGAGCTTCATTGGACTTGGCTGGACTCTTCCAAAAACTCGCCCAAGTCGACTTTCACTGCCCTCATTATCTTAGATATGAGATAGCTATAGTGATAGATGGTAGTCACTTTGGTCAGGTGATGAAGTATCAGCACTAACCAATTAAGTTTCTTACCCTCTACCATATGGTAGACCACACACCTTTAGAAAATAGGCGCAGCTAGTCAACAAGCCAGTTTTTGGCAACAACAGCTTCACTGCCAGGTCATGACACATCTTGGCTACCCAAGACATCCCGTTGGTAGCAATCTCCCCAAACACAATTTGCGGGGTGTTCCCAATCTTCAAGAACAACAATAGCATTTTTATCACCAGATCATTGGAGCTGAGTGCTTGAATTGGGCATGTTGAGAATGCTTCCAATGAGTCTGGAACAAATCAACGTCATCTTGCCTACACACTCCATCATTAGGACATCATTGAAACCTTCAATAGTATATAAATGGGTGTAGAAGGCTCTCATGATTCCTGTGACTGCTGGACCCTCCATCTTCAGAAAAGCACTGAGTCACTACTGTTTGATGACTTTGTGCATTGTCTTGTTTAGTAGTAAACCTTCATAGTCAACCTCATAGACTGGACCAAAGTCTATTTATCTTCCCAAGCAATTTTAGCGATATAGATTCCCGCTTTCAAAATAATCTTCTCCATTTTTCCTTGATTATCCACCAAAATGTTCATCATCGTGGTACTCTTGAGTTTGTAAGTTGTCTTAATTCTTGCCATTTGAAATTGGAAGAATGAGAATTAGGGTTCGAATGCTCTAAAGGTTTTGAAATTGCCAAAGCAAGTAATCTTCCTTCTCTCAATTGATCATCTTATATAGGCAGAAACCCATTTTTAGGGTGTACGTGTCATAATCTTAGCTTAAGATAGATAATTAACGCTGATATTAACATATAATGAATTGCCTCAGTAAAACAGTGAGTTTTGATAATGACTATTCCAATTCTATTCCGCGTCATTTGAAAATGTAGAAATTTGAAATTTAGCCATGAATAGTAACTCACACAATTACTTAGAAAATTTGACAGCATTGTCCACATGTCCTCACATACTTGATTTCTAATACTTAGCCAAAATTCTGATAATTTCTATCTTCTTCATCATTGAGGATTTCCCATACCAATCAATTGCCTTAGTGTACTAAATTATTCCTTTGGTTAAAGGCTTGGTGAAAATGTCAGCATACTGTTTTTCTAATGGAACAAATTCTAGGTTGACATCTCCTCGTAGCACATGATCTCTGATGAAGTGATGCCTAATGTTGACATGCTTCATTCTCCCATGCTAGACTGGATTTTTAGATAAATCAATTGCACTCTTTTTATCGCACATGACCTCGAGACAATTTGACTTAATTCCATAATCTTCCGGTTGCTGTTTTATCAAAAGGAGTTGATCTACGCAACTTCCTGCTACCATGTACTCAGCTACAGTTGTACTCAACGCAACTGAAGTTTGCTTCTTACTATACCAAGAGATAAGACATTCTCGAAGGAAGTGGCATCCTCCTGTTGTACTTTTCCTATCCAGCTTATCCCTTCCATATTCTGCATCTGTGAATCCCCTAGGAGTGAAATCTGAACTGTTGGGATATCATAGACCTGCTTCAATTGATCCTCGCAAGTACTTGAGAATCCTCTTCACAGCTGCCAAATGAGATTCTCTAGGATCAGCTTGGTAGCGAGCACAATAGCATATAGCATACTGTATGTCTGGTCTGCTGGTGGTTAGGTAAAGAAGAGAACTAATGATTCCTCTATAGAGTTTATTGTCTACTAAATTTCCAGCCCCATCTTTACTTAAAATTGTATCAGTGGCCATGGGAGTGGACATAGACTTTGAGTTTACCATGTCGAATTTCTTCTGAACTTCTTTTGCGTATTTAGACTAGTTGATGAAAATGCCATCTTCTGTTTGTTTAATTTGAAGACCCAGAAAGAAGTTCAATTCTCCCATCATAGGCATTTTAAACTCAGTCTTCATCTGCTTGCTTTTTAAGACCCATTTGTTGCAAATTATTTATTTTCCTATAGGTTTAGGAACTAGATTCCAGACATCATTACGTTTAAACTGATCCAGTTCCTCTTGCATTGCAATCATCCAATAGTCATCTCCTTCTGCATCTTTAAACTTCTTGGGTTCGATCAATGATATGAATGCTGGATAACTCATCATATGGCCTAGCTATCCTCTTGTCATTACTGGATTGTGAATATCATTGACTATGCTATTAAGCAGATGGTTGCGATGGGCATTAATCTCTCTTGGAAGACTTAGATCAGCTGTCGGAGGATCGGCAATTGGATGCTGAGGTGGAGGTTGATCTTCGTTATTGTTAAAGTTGATTGAGAGATCTTCATTGTCATCTTTGGTTTCCTCAACTGGGGGATACTAAGCTGAGTTGGGTAGCTCAGCTTGTGGCGTACTGAGTTGATTTGAGAACTAAGTGGCTCCCTCGTCTTCTTTGTTTGGACATCTTTCTGCAATGTTAGTTTCATCGAAATCTACATGCATAGACTCCTCTAAAAGGCCGATTCGCTTGACATATATTTTATATGCCTTACTATTTGTTGAGTATCCTAAAAAGATACATTCATCAGACTTAGGATCAAACTTTCCTAATTGCTCTTTGGTGCTAATAATAAAACATCTACAGCCAAAGGATCTGACATAATCAATCTTAGGCTTGCACCCTAGCCAAAGCTCGTAGGGAGTTTTCACAAGGGTTAGGCGAATTAAAACCCGATTCATGATATAACATGCTGTGTTAATAGCTTCTCCCCAAAACTATTTTGGTAAATTGTTATCACTTAGCATGAATCGAGCCATTTCAACTATGGTCCTATTCTTCCTTTCTACAACCCTATTTTGTTGAGGAGTATAAGGAGAAGGGAATTTATGCTCAATGCCATGTGCTGAATAGAATTCTTCGAAACAGGAATTCTCGAATTCAAGTCCATGATCACTTTGGATTCTACAGATTTTAGCTCCTAGTTAATTCATTATCCAATCATTGAGCTTGATAAAAGATTCATAAGTCTCATCTTTGCTACTCAACGAGACTACTCATGTGAATCTCGTGAATTCGTCTACAACTACTAGAGTGAATCTCTTACCACCCAAACTCATTGGTTGAATTGGGCCGAAGAGGTCTAGGTATAGCAACTCCAATGGTTACTTAGTTAATACATGATTTATAGATCTAAACGATTATTTAACTTGCTTACCAAGCTGACAAGCAGAGCAGAGTTTGTCCTTTTCAAAACTGATGCTGGGTAACCCCACAACTAATTGCTTTTTCGCCAGTTTGGACAGAATGTTCATATTGACATGACCTAACCTTCTGTGCCATAGCCACACATTATCCTCCTTAGATACGACATGCACATTAGTGGAGCCAGGGGATAAATCAATCATATAAACATTATTGGTTCTAGTAGCAAAGAGTATGGTTGAGTTAGTCTTATTGTCAATTACTAAGCATCTTGTTGAGTCAAAATAACCTTTCTGCCTTTATCGTAGAGCTTAGCTACACTGAGCAGGTTGAACTTTAGTCCTTTGACTAGAGACACCTCTTCGATTGAGGGAGAGACGCCAACAGTGCCGTAACCTACAATCTTACCTTTCTGGTTGTCTCCCAAACTGACACTTCCATTTCTCTTGCGTTCCAATGAGATGAACTGGCTTTCATTTCCTATCATATGCCTTGAGCATCCGCTATCCAAATACCACATTTGAGAGTCATCAACGGATCTAAGGCTCACCTGCAAAATAGTTAATTTTCTTAGGTACCCATGCTTTTGAGCTGGGTCCTCCTTTGTTAGCAGTGCTTATGTTTGTCCAATCATATTCATCATAATAACCATTTTTATGTCTACACATTACTGTGACATGTCCAGCTTTCCCACAAAAACCGCACATCGTTTTTGCCTTGGGCTGGCTCGCTTTCTTTTGTTTAGAGGAATTTTCCTCTTTGAATTGCGAGTTTGGTTATTCATAATTTGATTATTGGCCGGAGGAGGAACCTCTTTCTTCTTCAATGTTGATATCTCAGCAGTCAACTCATCTAATTTCTTAGTGAGCTTGCTGATAGGACACTCTTGATATTCAGCCTTTTCTTGAAGAAAGTGGATTTCAAGCGATAAGGAAGCATTGGCATCTTCCAGATCATCACTTCTCCTCACTATCTCTTTGATGTTTTTCATCAATTTATTAGTCAATTTCATAACATCAAAGAGGCCTTGGGTAAATTCATCTATTGATAAAGGGATTTCAGAATGTACCTCAGCTTGATGGGCTTTTCCTTTATCATGCTCAGCTTCAGAGTTGACAGCGGAAAAGTTTCTATCGGAGGTAGATGCTGAGCCTTCACCTTGACTTTTGATAGCTATCAAGCAGAGATTGCTTGAATTAGTGGCTTCTTCATCAGAAGATGAATATTCTTCTGAATCACTCCAAGTAGCAGCAAGAGCTTCATTCTTCTTGGAGAATCTCTTCTTGAATCTATCCTTCTTTGCCTTTGGACAGCTTGACTGGATGTGGCCTTTCTCTACACACTTGAAGCACTTAATGTCCTTATTTACTCTTTCCTTAGTCCTTCCTCAGCTCCACATTGCTACTGAGTTAACTTGATTTTATTGGGAAACTTCTTCTTGTTGTAGAACTTCCCATCCTTCTTTATAAAGCGTTTGAAGCACCTTGTAAGAAGAGCCATTTCTTCATCATAGTCGTAGCTAGTGGACTCGTTAGATGAGTCTTCTTTGAGAATAATGGCTTTACTTTCCTTGCCCCGATTTCTCTTGGAGTCATCTGAGTACTTTCTCAATGACATCTCATGAGTCAGAAAGGTGCCTATCAACTCATCATAGTTGTAGGTCTTAAGGTCATGAGTTTCCTAGATTGCACTCTTCTTGGAATCCCACTCTACTGTGAGAATGCGGAGAATTTTCTTGACCAGCTCTTCCTCACTGAACTCCTTTCCAAGTTGTTTTATTTTATTGACAATATTAATGAACCGGGTATTCATACTCTGAATACCTTCATTGGCAGCAATCGAGAACATCTCATACTCTCTCAGCATGAGATTTATCTTTGACTCCTTGACCTTGTTTGTCCCTTCGTAGGTAATCTCTAGCTTCTTCCAGATTTCCTATACTGTTTCAAATCTTGAAACCCTATTAAATTTTGTAAGATCAAGTGCACAGTGTAAGAAATTAATAGCTATGGCATTCTCTTTGAGAAGCCTCAGATCAGCTTCATTGTAGTCCTCTCGATCTATAGGTACACGCACACCGTTCCTGATCTCAGTAGGAACTCTGGGGCCAAGCTCAATTGCGAGCCAGGCCTGCATACTTTGAGACTGGATGAAGTTCTTCATATGATTCTTCTAGAATGTATAGTGATTACCATCGAATAGAGGAGGTCTGGTAATAGACATTCCCTCCTTTAGAAGAATTATCTGACCAGAACCCGAGCTGAAGTTATTGTATGCCATTTGAGGATCTGACTCAAGATGATTAGTCTTATTGTATGCCATTTAAGGATCTGACTTGATACGTGACTCATTTCACGGGATTATTCTTTATTCTCTAATTCTAATGAGGAGTTTCTGACACTTTGTACAGCCACGTTTAATGTTGTGAGGACCATAGGAATCTCTATTAATTTCAGGGTCTTTTTTCTCCTGAAAAATAACAGTGGAATATTTTGTTCCTTCACAGACAGTGTTAGTAGCATACGTGTCATGGTAATAATCAGCACCACAAAAACTGTTACTTTTGGATAAGTAATATTGTAACTCAGCATGAGCTGAGTGATGATACTTAAACTATATAGTACTCAGCACAGATTTGGCTTTTCCTACACTAAGTAAAAGTATTCTTAGTGTTCATTTAACTTTTACTATCCCATATTGATTGCTATCACCAAAAATTTTGAGTATTGTGAGGTACTATTAACTTGGGTTCTACAAATATATACATCCACAATTGCTCATGGAGGCCCAATGTCTCCAAGAAAACCAAGTCAAGAAAAATCATGCCGGTTATCTCTAATTTGTTCAAAACTTGAAATCTTTTCCCTTCCTAACGTATCCAGATAGGAAAAGTACAACCGTATTCTCTTGAAAATTTGGGATTTCACTTCTTTGGTTGGTTGATTTCTTAACACAAGTCATGATTGTTTTTTGAAGTAAGGTGTAAAATGGTTGAGAATTATAGAAGAATATAAGAATTAGAACTTGAGAGGATTTGTAGGAAGGTTATGGTGGTTATGGGTTCAGCCTAGACCTTTATACAGAGTTCTAATAGGTCTCTGATTGGTCAAATTAGTCAATATAACCATTTTCCCTTCAAACTAGCCGTTAATGGCGGTTTCAACCATCTGTCACGTGTTAATCATGATCTGCAATGGTTATATTTTTTTCAGTGTCACTATCGCGAAGGCATGTCTCTATCGTGACTTTCTCCAAAATAGGAACAAAAGTTTTTTGCTACATAACTTCACAAGCACGATCTATAGCCGTGATCGTGTCCTTCTTTAATCCTTGCATTTCTTCAATTTTTAGACTTGGTACCTAGAAAAACTAAGAAAAACAAACATATTAAATATAAATATTCAATATTCAATATTTACATACCTGGAATGATTATGGTGAAGATAGTAATTGAACATCAATGTCTTGTTGTTCAAATTTATTTTCGAGATAAGGTTTGCATCTTTGGCTACTAGCTCGAAATATTTCTCCATTTTCGACTTTCAATTCCAATGCTCCATTGTTAAATACCTGAATAACTTCATAAGGTCCTTTCCAGCGAGATTTGAGTTTTCCAGGGAACAAGCGAATTCTGGAATTATATAATAGAACTTTATCTCCAATCTTAAACTTCTTTTCTTGTAGTTTTGCATCGTCTCACCGTTTTTTCTTCTCTTTATAGATCTTTGCATTTTCATATGATGACAAAAGTAGTTCTTCTAACGCATTTAAATCCAACTTTCTTCTTTAACCAACATTTTGTAAATCCATATTCAAATTCTTCAAAGCCCATAAAGCCTATGCTCTAATTCTACCGATAAATGACAAGCCTTTCCGTAAACCAACTTGTAGGGTGTCATACCAATAGGTGTCTTAAAAGCTATTCTATAAGCCCATAATGCATCAGTTAACTTAGTAGACAAATCCTTCCTAGAATTCAAGATAATCTTTTCAAGAATCCACTTAATTTCTCGATTAGAAATTTCTACTTGACCACTAGTTTGAGGGTGATATGGGGTAGCAACCTTATGATGTACTCCATACTTATACATCAAGCTTTCAAAAGTCTTATTGATGAAATGTGAACCTCCATCACTAATTATGGTCCTAGGAACTCCAAATCTACTAAATAATTGCTTAAGAAA
>CATIWQ010299795.1:0-21790 GCA_949673415.1 Euphorbia schlechtendalii
TTAGTGAGCCAACATTTTTGGAGTTGTAACTTGCTAATTGTGGCTATGTTAGAGTGACCCGTACTAAGCATAGTATTGATGTTGTCCAGGTTTTTATGATTGTCTGAATTCGTTTGTGCTAGGTTTAGAAAAGTTATTTCATGTGTTGCTCTGCAACGAATAATTGAACATCTGGGTATTTTGAACCGAGTCTGTTAGATTAGTTTAGTGAATCGTAACATCTTTGTTGAATTGCATATTTTCTCTACTATCCTTATTTCGTTGGGAAAATCTATATATTTAGATTCTCTAATCTTTTATATCTATATTAACTCATTATTCATTCTAACCCTATTATCCAAAATATCAATATATTTTATTTTCTTTATTCTTTTTCCCTAATTGATCTTTAGAGCTAGTCCTTCCTTGTGGGATCGATATCTTTTAAAACTACATCGCAACTGCATACTTGCAGTTATCATCATTTTTCTATTTGATAAGAGGTACTGAAAATACCTATACTTTACACGAATAAGTTTTTGGCACCATTAATATATAACCAAACTCTTTGTAAAAAAGTTATTAAATTTATCAGTAGAAAAGTGGCGAACAAGTTTTTGGCGCCGTTGCCGAGGAAGGCAAGTGCGTTCTAGAGATCGAAATTTCCGGGGAAAATAATTGTGTTCGAGAGATTTAATATCTAGAAAATAGGCAATTATATTTTACATGTTATTTAAATTTATTTTATTATTTATATTATCTTGTTATTAACATATTTTTCTTGCTTATTCATTGAGTTTTCTTTCTAGCATGTGCATGCTAAGTACACGTAGTTCGGGAGAAAGTTTTGCGTCTTTCGAATCAGAAATAGAGTGATTTGGTAGGATAAGAAGACGAGAATATAAGAGACAAGAAAGAAGTATGGCTAACAATCAAGACCATGTTGAAAATCCAAACCCAAATCCAAATCCAAACGAGGATCAACCTCAACCAAGGCTTATGGATTATGTTATTCCAACCATCAATGGTAACAATCAAGGAATTTCTAGGCCACCGATTGATGCGAATCAGTTTGAAATAAAACCAGCATTACTTCAAATGATTAGCAAAATCTACAATATTATGGTCTACCCAATGAAAATCCGAATTCTCACATTACAAACTTTTTAGAAGTCTGTGATACTTTCAGAATGCCCAATGTTCTTGAAGAAGTAGTTAAACTTCGCTTATTCCCATTTACACTCCTTGATAAAGTAAAAGTTTGGTTGAATTCATTACCACCAAATTCTATCACTACCTGGAATCAATTAACCCAAGCATTTCTGACTAAATATTTCCCTTTAGCAAAAACCATAAGACTCATTAAAGAAATCACTTCCTTTACCCAGAAAGATAGTGAATCCTTATACGAAGCCTAGAAACATTATAAGGAACTTCAACGAGTTTGTCCTCATCATGGTTTACCTCAGAACGTTATTTTGCAAACTTTCTACAGTGGAATAAATCATGCAACGAGAGGAATAATTGATGCTATGGCTGCGGGATCTCTTATGAAGAAAACTAGTCAAGAAGCTTTTGAACTTTTGGAAGATATGGCAAGAAACAATAGTATGTGGCCAGTGGAAAGAGCACAAGTAAGTATTACTAATCCTACTCATTCACATGCTGCATCTACATCTTCTAGTTCAATTAAAAAGGTAAATGAATTATATCTATTTCTATTATGCAAGCACAAATATCTGCTTTATCTAACAAGATAGATAATATGCATGTAAGTAAAAATAACCCTTTAACATGTGAAAATTGTTATCAAATAGGACACACTGCTTTTGAGTGTAACTTTAACCCATGTGTAGGGGAGCAATTAAGTTATGTTCAAAGTCAAGGGAATTCTTATAACAATAATGGAAATAGCTATAGAAATTCTAATTGGAAGTATGATGATAACCAACAAAAGAATTACCAGAGAACTGATAGAATTGGGCAGTTAATAAATAAGATAGACAAGTTTCTAGAGAGAGTTTGTAATAAGCAATTAGAGTCAGAAGAATGTTACAAAAAGTTAGAGAACAAGATGGATCAAACGTTTAAAAGTCAATCATCTTCCATTCGTAATTTGGAAATACAAGTTGGTCAATTAGCGAGTGCTATTCCATCTAGAGGAAAAGGGCATTTACCTACTAACATAGAAGGAAATACTAAAGAAAATGTGCATGCTATAGCCCTTCGTAGTGGTAACTTACTAGATGAACCAAATCCTTCGGGTATGCTTGCTAATGATGTTGTTGAAGTGCCAGATGAATATCCGAGTAAATCTGATAACAGTGCAGGAGTGGATGAACAACCTACCCCTCAACCACCATTTCCGCAAGAATGAAGAAGAAGAATGAGGATAAGCAAGTCATCGAATTCATCAACAAACTCAAAGGCCTGGAAATAAATCTTTCATTTATTAAAGCCATAACTTAGATTCCTAACTACGGTAAGTTTATCAAGGAACTTTTGTGAGCATAGGATTTTTACACCCGACTCGCGAGTTCGATGATGAAGTTGTAATTTATTTTCCTTTGCTAGTCTTCCACTTTGACAGGGTCTCGGAGGTCCTCTAGATGAGCGTTTCTTGTTTCTTACGAACCTTAAATATTTTCTAGGTCACCTTATCAATAAACAAGTCCAATTTAAACCAAAATTAAACTAGAAATCCAACATGGACACCGATTTTACTAACATCGGTACCGATATCATCTTTACAGACAGACCAAAAAACGCAGGTTCTGCATTAGTTGGGTTAAAAAGACCCAACTTTAACCCATAATTAAAGGAAGAAAAAAGGGAGAAAGGACAAAAAAGATAGGTGAGCTAACTTGGACTTTTTGGATTGAAGGGAGCCTATAAGGGCGTAATTATTTTAAAAGTGAGGAGGGGGAGCACGTAAAGGAGGAAAGTTGTAGAGAAAGTAGGAAAACACTCATGTTTTTTTTAGAAAGAAAACCAAAAAACAAGAAAAAGAAGAGATTTTTACTAAAATTTGAAAAGGATTGGTTTTAGAGGGTTTTTAAATTTTCAAACTGAAAGGAAGAAGGACTCCTACATCCTCTCCTCCTCTCTTTACAAGCCATATCCTGGAAGCATAGCCTTCCCGCCAAGAGGAGATCTATACTCTCCATTTTCGCCAAAAAATGCAAAACTGAGCCAAAGAAACGAGGACTTTCCGGGTACTTTCGTGGACCAAGCAAAGTGGATTCACGGCTACGGGGTAAGCCTTTGAGTTCCTAGAGTTTGTGCTTACATTTATATGCTTTTCTTTTTGAAGTTACGTTTTATTTTCAGTTATTTCGGTTTTTGAACACCAATCGGTGTTGCGGGAATTGCGATATGATTCCATATCTTTTTAAGTATTTGGTTTACATAAACACATTCTACACATCTTGAGCTTTCTAGAATGATAAAGATCACTTGAAACGGACAAGTATATCTAAAGTTATGAATTTTCAAAGTTTTGTAAAAATTTATTTCGGTTTCCTGGGAAGAATGTTACTTTTTTCAGTTCTGAGTTTGACAAAGATTTTTATTGTGTAATTAGTTATTTTTATTAGATTCCTTAGATCATGAGGTTTCTGGAATGATAAAGATCACTTAAAACGGATAAGTATAAATAAAGTTATGATTTTTTGAAGATACGTAAAATTACGGTTCACGATTTTGGACAACGCGGATTGTTTGATATTTTTTCATATAAATCTGCCATCAAAACGTGATTTTTTTACTTTCAGTATGTTAAACACATCTTGAGCTTTCCAAAATGATGAGAATCGTTTGAATCCGATAACCATAGTGAAAGTTATGATAGTTTGAAGTTTCGGATTTTTCTGTTGCGGTTTTTGCTGTTTTTTTGTGTGTGTTTTCTGCAGGCCTGGAGACGTAACCTCGATACTGATGTTACCAACATCGGTACTGACGTTACCGAAATTCAATAACATTGGTACCGACGTTGACGTTGACATTACCTTTTTTTTTCTCAAAATACAAGTTTGTTTATTATGTATTAATTATGTGTTAATTAACAAAAATAATTTGTTTACATGAACATATCAAGATTAATATAATAATTTTATATTAATCTTTTGGATATATTCCAAGAGAAAATTTAAATACCAGTTTCCTCTAAACCGGGATAAAATTATTACCATATTTGAATTTTCTCGGAATACACACAAAAGATAACGATTATGTTCATGGGCCTAGAATTATTTATCGCTTCCCTTTATTTGTAAATAATTAAAATTAATTTAGGAAACCCCATGAAGGGAATAAAAAGTATCCCTGGATAACAATCCTCACTACTTTGCCATGCGGTCATTTTCACTAATAAAATTTACCAACATACGTGTGAATAAAAATGAACCAACCATTTTTTAAATAAACAACTTTAAATCGTAAATATTTTAACTGGGCCACACGGGCCTTCTCAAAATCAAATCAAACATATGTGTCATATCTCGTGCTAACATTTGTGGATGCAGGTTAGATGTATGTCTAAGATTTTATTTTCCTTCGTGTATCGCATTTATTTTAATAAAAAATTATGTATTTGTTAGATCTGTTGTATAATAAGATATTGATGTATTCATTACCCTAGATCTCATGTATTTAGGTAATTTGTAAAACCCCCAAACCAATGATGTAATTAATCACCCCGTAAAATAGGCGCATTTAATTTCCTATGTGTTTACTTTCCGTAATTTACTTACCGTTTTATGCATGTGTGATAAACTATAAACTGAAAATATCTAGTTTAGTTCGAATATTATAAACGTGGTTTCTCTCGTAGTGTAATTTAACTCAAATAACGACGAAATAAATAACTCATCCCGGACCCAAATCTCTGAACTATGGTATCGCTTAGGCTTAACGGACCTAGGTTGTACCGAAATTTCCTAGAAGAGCTGATCTGGGTGGCGACTCTGAGTACCATAGGCTAGAAGTTCTGATCTCGAGTCTATTAAGCTTGAAAATCACATTTTTAAAGCAAGCCTTTTCCTTTTTGAAAAAACCCACACCCTCTCTCATGGAGCCGGCGCCTCTCGACGATCGCGCGGGTCGAACGTTGTCCGCTCACAATGGCGACTCCGCTGGGGACTTCTTTTGTATGAACTTAAAAGTTTAAAAGATTTTTGGATGAGTATTGAAAAGTCGTCAAATGAGTTAACCCACATTTAAAATATCAATCAAAGCATATGCATTAGACGGATTAGCCATTAAGGTTGCCCTATTTTACCGAGAAGCTTGCGAAAGTATACTTCGTGACCCCTTGGTGATCGAAGGAACTTAGCGAGTGGATCACTTGTTGCCATACCAAATGGACTCTCTTGAAAAGGGGGAAAAGAATATCATAGTGCAACAAGAACCTTCTACATCAACAACCATGACCAAACTCATATAAGGAAACAATAAATACTTTCCCTAGGTTTACCAAAACAAATGCTTCTTTTTGTGCAGGTTTGCTCCTTAATACTTCACGGTATTAAGATGATCCAAACTTAAATTTAGGAGCCTGACCCTTATACGCAGGAGACATAAGGTTGGAAGAGATATGTTATGTGCTATGTGCCACGTTCTTGTCATATCACCATGTTTATTTCACATGAAGCATTATGCTAACCCTCGATTTGTTATGCAGACACAAATTATACACACACATGTCATTACTCAACCTAGAGAGACGTAAAGAGATAATGTCACCTAAGATTAGGGTCACCCACGATTGTGCTATTGCACTCAGACCTCTTGGATCACAAATTTCCAAATCTTAGGGTATAAAACATTTTTTTACCCAAATTTGAGCCTAGATTTAGAGACGCGATGAGACAGTGTCAACTAAGATTAGGGTTACCCTTGTTTGTATTCTCACACATGAATCTCTTGAAACACCTCACTCCCAAAGATATAGGGTATAACGCATTATTTTACCCGAACTTGGACTCATCAAGATCAATCCACAGCCCTCAAAGTTAAAAGTGTATTGTCGCTTGGATGATGCATGACCATTTGTCATTTTTTGGTTTGTTTGTTTCAAAAGGATTGGCAAACTTACCACCTTTCTTGCCAAAACGGCATCCTTTTACTTAGTGCCTCATAGGTTTTAACACCTTGTTTTACCCAAACTCGGACTTACCGAGAGTAATCCTTGGCGATGAACTCTAAAAATTCAAAAGTGTATTGTCACTTAGATAATACACGACCTTTTGTCATTTTTGGTTCATTTATTTCAAATGGATTGGCAAACTTACCACATTTATTTTACCAAAACGGTATTCCCTTTATTCATTGCCACCTGGACAGTATAGTAGACCTTAGTTACTGTTAGTTTGTTTCAACTGGATTGACAAACACACCACTTGTTGATACGCAACCTCTTTGTTTTTTTTCGGTTCGTTTGCTTCAATTGGATTGGCAAACTTACCACCTTTATTTTGCTAAAATGGTGTTCTTTTTTTTTTTTGCTTATTACCACCTAGGTAGTACAGTAAACCTTAGTTATGGTTAGTTTGTTTCAACTGAATTGACAAACATACCCTCGCATCCCTAGGATGCGACCCTAAAACGACTTTGAATTTCTTATCACTACTTGAGTGATAGGCACACTTTGCTGGTTTATTTCAAAAGGATTGGCAAACCCCTATCTACCTTCAATAATAAATTTTTACTCATCATAGCATAATACCTTTGTATTATAGCCATTTCATAAGCATTACATGCACTAGTCCATAGTTTGTCGAGCACGCATCCCATTTCTGACGCTAATGGTTATGTTTGCTTCAGTTAAATCTTGGAGGAGGTCAACTCATCGACTCGTCCGAATCTCTCCCATCGTGGCTCACCGAGCAGATTCATTCATAGAAGGCCTCCCGCACATAGATTTGAGCGAAGACTCGGGTTCAGATTCGGGTTCAGTGTCTTGTTAAGAGCAGAGATTAGCATTAAGTTTGAGGCAGATCCTTGAAATGGCAAAGAAACAAAATGTGTCAGGGGGAACTAATCAACATGATTAGGATAGGCCTACTCAATCTGGGATTGGCCAATAAATAGCCAATGCTCTCAGTACAATTCTCTATAGTGACCAGTTCGCTCATGCTATACAATTCCATTCTCACCCTAGACAACCAAAGGGCAGGATGACTGACCAAGAGCTCATTGAGAACCTCCAAGGTCCCATTACAACCATCCGTCTTATGGCTAGGAGACTAGGCTCTGCTCCCCACACCTTCAACACCCAGTTCGGTGTAAGCAGTCCACAAGCATTTGGCCAAGCGAGGCTAACCTTTACTCAGCAACAGTTCCCATTTTAGTCAGGACCGATCGGTTTTGGCACCGGCCAGGCATCAGGCAGTAGCGGTCAGATAGTAGGAGTGGTAGACCGGTTGACCGTGGAACCATCAACTCAACTTAGGCAGCCGAGTTACCATCAGGGTTTTCAACAGTTTACAACCTAATAAGGCCAGAAGGACCATCTTCAGGTTTCATCCCCACGGCATCGACCTTTTATCCTTAGTCTAGAGCTGTCCCTACATTCCAAACTCCATCCTTTAGGAATGGCACAACAATGTAGCACCTAGGTCAATTCTCAGCACAACCGAACCCAGCACTTACTCTAAGGGGTCCCACTCATCCCTAAGGTCTTTATAATCCGTACGGCTTCCAAGCTAGGCCGGAAATGGACTATTCAGCTTCTCAGCCCAACATGGAGGAATTGTTGCATGAGTTCTTAGCCACCCGTGGTGGGCACATTACCCAAGGGCAGACAGGTGTGATCTCGACACAATTGATGGCTGGAGACGATGACACACTACCACCAACTTTCGCTATGCCCCAGTTCAAAAAATACACGAGCAATACTGATCCTCGTGCACACATTACCCACTATCAAAACATAATGAGGGCCTTGAGGATAAGTGATCGCATGATGGCGAAATTGTTCATCATTACACTAGGGACCCTTATAAATGAATGGCATAGTCATCTACCAGTGGACGTAGCTTATGATTGGGGATGTCTGTCCCAAGCAATGGTAGATCACTATGGCTTCCACACCCTGATAATCAATATTATGCATAATCTGGAAGTAGTAAGGCAGAAGTAGGGTGAAAGTTTCAAGCCTTATTTTGACCGTTAGATGGCTACACAAGTCAAATTGCAGTCTCAACTGAGTCTGCCAGAAATGATCACCAAACTTCCTGATGGCACGCTGCCATCTTAGCAAAAGGCTTGGATCAGAAACCTTCTATAGTTATTAGGAGGTGTTTGTTCGGGCAGAGAAAATAGAGCGTTATGACACTATGGAAGGAATTGTGGAGCAGCCTGCCAACAAGACGTGAACCAGGAGAAACAACTCTAGGTCATCACCCTCCAAGTGAAAGCAAGCTGCAGTCCAGTTAATAAAATATAAGCTTGTTATGGCTGTAAGATTATCAAAGGAGGAATACTATGGAATCTCTCCTTATGATGCCAACGTTGGCTTTCTTTTCTCCAATCTGTGAGAGTTAAAACAGCTGAGCAATCTGAAAACCTGGTTACCATCTAGCCGGGAAGACAGGTCGAATTTCTACAATTACCATGTTACCGTGGGCCACCACACAAATAATTACCAAGACCTTCTGAAAGCCATCCAAAAGCTAGTTAAGGATGGAGTGGTGGCAGAACCGAAACTGAAGCTAAGGACGAGGACCAACCCTCTCCCACAATTCGATGGGGCAACAAGGATGATTAATTCTAGCCTAGAGGAAGAGCAGGTTCTGAGATGCATGGGGGAAGTGTCTGAGGAATTCGTGAAGGTCATAGAAACTGGGACGGACATGATCCCTTCAAATCAAGTCCTGGACATGCTTACCCGATCAGCCCCTAGAGAGAATTCTATAAGATCAGCCTCGATGTCTGCAGAGAGCGTAGTAGAAGATTATGACATGTTCGAGTCTGTATATGTTACAAACAGAGTGAAGTCGAAAAATCGGAAGTTAAGAAGTAGAAGGTTAAGCTCATCGACCTAGATGGCTATGTTTTAGAATCCCGAAGGAGGGGAAATAAAGATGGCACCCGTCCTATGGAGGGTGAGGAGATTTTGTATCGTAAGGGCCCTATCAACCTGGACTCCTACCAGTTGAAAAGAAAGCATGAGCAACCCCAATATCCATGGTAGAAACCCACTGAGACAAGGGTGATAGAAGATGGAGTTCTGAGAGTGACTCGTAGTGGTAGAATCTTTAAGAACAACCCAATTCAGCTTGGGAACTCCTCGATCGAAGAGACTACAAGGGAAAACACCGAGCCACCTCTACCCCCCATGGTAATTGAAGACTAGCTGGAGGTTGACCCCATGGTCAACTAGTTTAAGAGCACTCAAGCCAAATACATCATATGGCAACTCTTGCGCTTCTCCGAGGCACATCACCGAGGGTTGGTACAAAAGTTGATGGAAATGGAAGCAACGTCGACTACTTCGGTGATCAAAATGTGCTCAGCAATAGGGGATGGGATACCCTTGAGGAAAAGTTTGGCCATCACTTTCGACTGGTCAGACCTGCCACCGAAATAACCAAATCACAATAGGGCCCTCTTCATCAGGGTTAATATCTTTGACATATCCATCCCCTGTGTCATGGTGGATGATTGTTCGGCTCTAAACTTGTGCCCTCTAAAGGTGCTATCTCACCTGGGTTTGAATGAAGCTATGCTAGAAAGGTCAGATATAGTTATCCGGGCCTCTGATGACTCCAAATGAGGAGTGATTGGATCGTTCACTACAACTATGACGGTGAATGAGGTAAAATTCGAGGTGAAGTTCACAGTGCTGGATATACTAGTCTCGTATTTCTTGTTACTTGGAAGACCTTTCCCAACGCCCGGTGCAGACCCCTCTACACTCCACCTAAAGATAAAGCTGGTTTACCAAGGGAAGCCGGTTACCATAAAGGCGGATGAGGAGTCCATGATGGCAGTAGCAGCCTTCACGGAGCAAGGCCCAAGGGTGGCCATGATTGGCCAATAAGAGGAGAAGAAGAAAATTCCCATGGGATATCAATATTTCTCAGCAAGCCTAAAGAAGATCATGAAGAAGTAGGGATTTGTCCCTAGGAAGGGACTCGGCAAATATCACCAAGGGGTGACAGAAGCTATCGATCCTCTCTTGCTGACCCCTAGAGCTAGATTGGGATTTACTCCCAAGTACAAAATCTACAAACATAAGCGGCCATCCTTTTGCAACATGGTCAGTGTGTGTACCATTGAAGAGGAAAGACAATATCTAGGGGATAGCGAACTGGTACTAGTAAATGGAGATTTTGTACCTAGATTTGAGATCTTCAGGGATATATTTGATTTCTCAAAGGAGTGTATGCTATCCCCTATCATTGAGTCTGTGGATGGCTCAGGATGCTTTGAAAAGGTTGATGCGAAAAGGAAAGTGCAAGCTATTACCCCAGAAGCAGTTGTTGCAGTGGCCAAGGATAAAGGGAAATCCAAGATATTCATTGAAGATGAACCTAAATCCGAACCCATGAAGGATGAAGTCCAAGATGCCATCGAGGCCATCACCAAGGCCCTTGCAGTCTTGATGAAGAAAAAGGATGGGAGTGCCAAGGAACAGCTAGCCGCAGTCGTAGAGGTCCTCACCAATGCCGCTACTATGGAGGAGGAGGCAAGACTTGCTGAGCCCATAGTCAAAGAGCCCGCCATTGTGATGAATGAAGACCCTCCATCTATGGAGGAGAGTTATGCTACAGATGTAATCTTTAATATTGTAAATATTTTCGATGTCAATAACTCTGCCTATGAGGCATTTTATTTCATGAATCAGAACTTTGCGTACTTGTATGATGTCTCGGCAGATGGCAGCATACATTTTCATGATCATTCACATAATATTTTCAGCATAACTGATGCTTCATTGCATGAAATCAATTTAAGTATAGATGAATCACCTAAAATGGTGATGATTTCGAGTGATCTGACTCCTGAGGAAGAGTGAGAGATAATGAATGTACTTAGAAAACATGTGGTAGCATTCGCTTGGTCATATGAACAGGTGTCAACAGAGAGATCGCCGAACACAGAATTCTGACTGACCCGGCACATCAAGCTTGTCAAACAAAAGCTACGGAGGCTGCGACCTGAATGGGCCGAGAAAGTAAAAGTTGAGGTAGCTAAATAGATAGAAGCTAAGTTTTTGGAAGTGGTAGAGTACCCCACATGGCTCACCAACATTGTACCAGTTGCAAAAAGGATGGAAAGGTTCGGGTGTGTGTGTATTTCAGAGATTTAAATAAAGCCTCGCTAAAAGATGACTTCCCTCTACCTCATATCGACATCCTAGTCGATAGTGCTGCTCGAGCTGCTATGTACTCATTCATGGATGGCTTCTCAGGGTATAACCAGATCCTCATGGCTATCGAAGACAAGATCAAAATTGCCTTTATCATCGAATGAGGGGTGTACTGCTACAATGTTATGCCTTTTGGATTGAAAAATGCCTGGGCAACGTACCAAAGAGCTGCAACAGCCCTATTACATGACTTAATCCACAAGGAGGTAGAAGCGTATGTGGAAAATATGCTAGTCAAATCCAACACTCGCGAAGAGCATCCAGCAGTCCTCGATCGATTTCTTACTCGGATCAAGAAGTACAACCTACGCCTGAACCCGAAGAAGGGTATATTTGGGGTCACCTCAGGAAAGCTACTAGGGCATATAGTGAGTCAAAGGGGAATAGAAATGGACCACGACAAGAGCCGAGCCATTAGGGAGATGCCAGTACAGATAATAGAGAAGGAAGTACGATCATTCTTGGGATCAATGTAGTACGTTAGCAGGTTCATCGCTCGCTTAACCACCATCTGCAAACCAATCTTTAAGTTGCTACGGAAATAACAGCTGGTGGTTTGGAATAACCAGTGTCAAATCACATTCGACAGGATCAAGCAATACATGATCAAACCGCCTATCCTGAAACCTCCGGCTCCAGGATTCCCTCTTAATCTCTACTTGGCAGTTGAAGAGTCCTCTGTTGGAGCCATGGTGGTACAAGAGGATGATAATAAGAAGGAGCACGTGATATAATACTTGAGCAAGAAATTGCTAGAGTATGAAACCCGTTACACAGTGGTGAAGAAGATTTGCGCGAGAATGGTATGGCTGACTAAGAAGCTACATCACTACTTCCAATCCTATCGAATCCAGGCAGTGGCTAAGGTTGACCCCATGAGGTATTTGTGCCAGTCTCCCATATTGGCAGGCAAGCTTTCCTGTGGCTGTTACTCCTCTTAGAATTCAACATTGAGTATAGTACGAAGAAAGTCATCAAAGGCCGAGCAGTGGCAGAATTCTTGGCCAATCAGGCAATAGACTCTGATTATGTGGAAAACTTAGAATTCCCATATGAACTGTTATCTTTGGTGGAAGAAGTCAAAGGAGAGTGGACCATGTATTTCGATGGCGCTATGAACCACAAAGGGGCAGGCCTGGGAGTGGTTTTGATTACACCCCAAAATAAAGTCATCCCATTATCTAAATGCTTGGAATTCCCAGTCACAAATAACGAGGAAAAATACGAAGCGTGCCTGTTCAGTCTAGAAGCATTGAGGGATGTGAAAGCTAAGGAAGTCTCAGTCATTGGAGATTCAACTCTAGTGATTCGACAGGTAACCAGCGATTGGGAGATTAAGGAAGAGTCACTGAGTCCATACTTGGAAACGATCTGGGTCTCTGCTAAGTTCGATAAGTGTGTATTTTACCACGTTTTACGGGAAGATAACCAAATGGCAGATTCCTTAACCACTCTAGCCTCTATGTGGGAAGGGCCCAAGACCCAGCCCATCAAGCCATTAATGATACAATCCACCTCAGAGCCTTACTATTTCCATACAGTGACAATTGACACAAATCCTAATGGGATCTACCCTGAAGGGGCCACGGACTCAAAACGTACTCTCTTCTCCGCTTAGTAATACAATTCCGACTTTTGGAGGGTAAACTATTCTGACGCACTCCAGAGGGTTTATTACTTTGCGCTTGAATGAGAAGGACACTCTACTCATCATCGGATGACTACAGGCAGGTGATTGCGGACCACACATGAATGGGGTTGCTCTAGCCAAAAAGATCCAACGTCAAGGTTATTACTGGACCATTATGGTCGCAGACTGCATTGCAGAAGTTAAGAAATGCCACAAATGCCAAATCCATGGGGACCTTAGTCATCTACCTCCCTCGGATCTCCACAATTTATCTACTCCTTGGCCATTCTCAGCATGGGGGATTGATATAATTGGAGAGATTCACCCTTCCTCCAGTAATGGCTACAGATTCATCATAGTGGCAGTCAATTACTTTTCTAAGTGGGTGGAAGTCAAATCCTACTCCAACATCACCTCCAAGAAAATGGCCAAGTTCATAGAAAAGCACATCTTCACTCTATATGGGATCCCCCATCACATCATCTCAGATAATGGAGTCTAATTTCAAGGGGCAACAACAGAGCTCATTGAGAAATATGGTATCGAGCATCACCGTTCTTCACCGTATAGACCACAAGCCAATGGGGCAGTTAAGGTAGCCAACAAATCTAGAAAGAAGATCCTGAGTAAGATGGTGACTACTTACTGAGATTGAGAGAATAAGTTACCTTTCACAGTCTGGAGTTACAGAAAGAGCATTCGGACCCTCATAAATGAAACTCCGGTCTCACTCATATACGAAATGGAAGCAGTCTTGCTGGTAGAAACAGAGGTGGGATTTTTAAGGATAGCACTGGAAGCTAAGTTAGGGGAATCAAAATGGGCCAGAGCTAGATTTGAACAGCTTAGCATGATTGATGAGCATTGCCTCAAAGCCTTAGATCATCTGCAAATGTATCAGCAATGGATGGCCAAAGCATATAACAACAAAGTCAAGCACCAAAGGCAACCCCTGAAGGCAAGAGATTTGGTATTGAAGCAATTAACACCTTCAAACATGGATGTCAGAGGAAAGTTCAGGCCCAACTGGGAAGGCTCGTTCGTACTCAAGAAAGTGCTGAGTAAAAGAGCGGTCAAGATTATGGATATGGACGGCAACGAATTTGTCAACCCCATTAATCAAGATAAGCTTAAGTGCTACCACGTTTAGGAAAAGAAATAAGTTCAGAAAAGTAGTACAAAATAAAAAAATATATACGTAATTAACCCCGTCAACTAACACTCTGTTGGTTGAGCAAAAATTAGGGCCTTTTTTTCGCAAAATAAGATAGTCCGCTGAATTGAAAACCCGAAAGGGCGATTCAGGCATAACTTAGGACAATGAGTGATGAATAAATTCATTAGTTAGAAAAGAAGAGAGGGCTAACTAATGATAGGAGTCAGGTTACTAGAAACATTTGTACTTCAATTTGTCTCATCAATAAAGATATCATTTCTTTTTAAAAATGTTTATGTGTATGTTCATGGAAATGCATGAATGTCAATGGCCGAAATGTCACAAGTAAACAACAAACATATTATGATACAATTAGTTCAATAATTTATAATTAGGAAAAGAAAAGATGAACAAATCTGATAGAGTTATACCACACTGGTATGTCCTAAGCAAAAGTTGATTAGTTTCATTCTTTTATTAAAATAGCATCATTCTCAACAATTCATCAAACCGACTCTATTTACGACCATAAGGGCTTAGCCAGTCTTCCTCCCTATACCACTTGCACGTCACCCAAGCATAACACTCAGAGTCTGTTAGAGACCTAATCACTCCTAACCATCCGCGGTAGAACCTTTCAGTCTCCGTAGTCTCGATTACCCTGTAATCAAGATGAGCAAATCGAGTGTGCTTAATCCATAAGATCAACAACATGTCTGACTAAGAATGATGCCACTCTGAAACTTGGAAGGAGCATATGTCACGTGGTATCCTTTGGCGTCTCCCCGTACTGCCTATGGATACGACTAGGCGAGTAGAAGGTGGAATGATACAAGCCTATCTATAGAATCCCGTCTTCATACATCAAGATTGCAACGTGAGTGATTGCCCACCAAGGGCAAAGCTAGCAAATCCTGTCATTAGAAAGAGTGCTGAATATCTCGATCCAATTCTCCTCAGTCATCTGGGAGTGTCCCTCAATGGTCAACCCTCGCCTGTTGTATGCAATGGGTGAGTAATCGAAAGGGTTTCCTTGTGGATCGCCAATCAGAGAAAGCTTCTCCAACTACCAAACCTGAAGTAAAACCCTGTTTAGTAAGTCAAAAAATGAGGAAATCAATAAGTAGTCATTACTGGCCTACCTCAAGAAGCATGAATTGGTCATCGATCAAATCAAGGCAAGAGCGCTAGTGCAGATGGAGAATTGCCCCGATGAAGGGGATTGATAACGGACATTAGCCAGAACGGGGTAACATGACCAACTCCACAGATAAATTCTAACATCAGAAGTAGAGCCACCATGTATGACTAGGCAATGTAAGATCTAGGGGTACTGATGCACCACTCCAGCACAGCAACAACTTGAAATCCCCCAGGATACGGTGGGTGAGCAAGAAAATAGGCCACGGAATCTAAGTTCCACAAACCCCAGAGGCTAGCTTCGGCACCAAAGTGGGAAGGATCAGACTGCAAATGCAAAAGCTCGAGGACAAGGTAGTCCGAGGATGGCCTGATACTCCTCTATCATTGGGCATAGCTCTTGGTGAGAAAACCGAAACACATGGGAGATTGGGTCCTAAAAACGAAACTGCAACCCTAACCAAAGATGAATTCATGGGACAAAGCATGAGATATAGAAGGCCCCATAAACCAAACCTCTCAAGTTTCTCCCAGTCAAGGT
Organism: Euphorbia schlechtendalii; assembly: GCA_949673415.1. Lineage (NCBI taxonomy): Eukaryota > Viridiplantae > Streptophyta > Magnoliopsida > Malpighiales > Euphorbiaceae > Euphorbia > Euphorbia schlechtendalii. Next base: position 15,821 of record CATIWQ010299795.1, read on the forward strand.
TCTTCAGTATGTGTAAGAAAGCTCAAAGTTGTTGATTGTGGAACGCCATTTGAAGAAAAGCAGTGTTTTGATGAAAAATTAGTTTTTGGAATAATTTTTAACCAAGAAGTTTACCGGGATATTCCTCCAAGCGATAGAAAATGCAAAGTTGACAAAATTGTGTTAAATAAATCCAATACAATTCAATGAAATATTCGAAAGGGTCAAAAAATTGTGTAAAAGGTGTTAGCAGCGCCAAAATCAGTTTAGAGTCATCCCTACATAAATCAATTGAAATCAAAAGCTAAACGGAGGAGGAGGCCTCGTCATCCTCATCATCTGTCTTGAAAATACGACTCTCTGCCTCCATATCCCTACTCCCTAACCTTCCCTAGTGCATACTCGATTGAGAAGAAGTCCCCCGGTGCATCCTAGATCAGCTCCCACCTGACATCATCGGACAAATAACCCTTTGAGCCTGAGCTTGAGCCAGCTGTCTCTCCAAGTCCAATAATCCTCAGAGCTTGATCTCTCACATGACCCTCAAGGTTCTGGATAGCAGTCTAGAAATTCAGGAGATCTTGGTGTTCATTAGCAATCAAGACCTGCAATGGAGAGTATGCATCATAACATAAGCATTCAAGAAAATTTCAACATATGACGGAAAAAGCTTGCACAATCATCTCACATGCATGCATAACTAGTGCATATTTCATGAAATTCTAAACAGGATTACCTCAGCCGCCCAATTTTACCCAATGATCATGTTACAAGCAGACAGGTAGCTACGGACATATAGCCCAGCATCAGCCCGGGGAACCTGCCATTTGAGACTAATATCAAAATCATCATCTCCTCCTCAGAACAGTACGTGCACGACGTTATATACCTCCAACACTTCAGATAAATGGCTTCCAAGCAATCTTCGCCAACACACTTCAGAATCAACGACTCATCTAGACTTTCCTCAAACCAGATCTAAGCTTTAAACTTGAATCTGATTCAACGAACCCATGGTCATCACTCAGAGTAAGTTATCCATGAAATGCCCAATGAAATGAATCCTGGGGGCACTCATACACCAGCATAAGAAGGTATCAACTTGGAAACCTCCGAAAGGCCCCTCATGTAATGAAGCTTCTACTATCGGCCAAGTCCAATACTCCAAAGCCAACAATGCTTGCAACAAATAAACATACATTATGTGATAGATATTGTTCATGCATAAAGTCATTCATACATACATACGCATTCACTTACAGGTTAAAGCGATGCTAAACGAAGGCAATGCCATTCCAACGAGAAAAACACTCCACCTCCACATAAGGAAACTACAAGTATCAAGAAGATGTCGGAGTAGCACATCATCAAAATTAAGAATAACAATGGCCCAACTCAAGTCATTTCAACTTTCCTCAAATTCAAGCTTACCTAAGCCTTTTTCAAGCAGCATTACAAAAGCCTCCCAAAACAACGAAACGGCCATTGGGACATCCCAAAATCTCAAACTTAAATTTCTTTGCCTATCATGGGCCTGAAGAAAATTTCTCAGAATCCTCATGTTTTAATTCTTGATTGAAGGGGAAAAAATTTTTGCTCTCAGCAATCTTAATCAAAGAATTAAAACATATGCCACAAGTATCTACTAATAAAATCTATCATTCTCGCAGGTTCCCTTTCAACTCACAAGGAGTATCTAATTCAGACCGTGATGATCAACCATCCCACAACGGATTTCAACAAAGATTCATAACAGTCAAATCATCATCAAAGACATGGAGCACACGACTTTCATCCTTTCCCCAGAAGTTCCAAAGGTCACAGTCAATAATTGTTAACTCATAAGGGGCATCCACCACAAACTTTCCACAATCCGCATACCCTCCTGGACTTTCTACAATCTAAATCATTTTCCGACTTTTTACAATCACCGGACTTTCTACAGTCCGCATTCCTTTTGTAAACTTTTTACAGTCAACGAACTTTCTACAGTTCATAATCTTCTGACTTTCTACAATCGGTGAACTTTCTACAGTTCGTAATTCCTTTCAACTTTCTACAATCAGTGAACTTTCTATAGTTCTTAATTCTCTGACTTTTTACAATCACCGGACTTTCTACAGTCTACATTCCTTTTGTAGACTTTTTACATTCAATGAACTTTTTGTAGTTCATAATCTTCTAATTTTCTATAATTGGTGAACTTTCTACAGTTCGCAATTCCTTCCGACTTTCTACAGTCGGTGAAATTTCTACGGTTCGTAATTCTATGACTTTTTACAATCCTTTTTTCCTTTCGAATTTTTACAGTCGATGAACTTTCTACAGTTCACAATTTCTCAACTTTTTACAATCAACGAACCTTCTACAGTCCATATTCCTTTTTAGACTTTTTACAGTCAACGGACTTTCTATAGTCCAAATCTTCTTCAAACTTTTTATAGTCAACAGACTTTCTACAGTCCAAATCTTTTTTCATACTTTTTACAGTCAATAGACTTTCTACAGTCCAAATCTTCTCAGACTTTTTACAGTCATCAGACTTTCTACAGTCCAAATCTTTTTCAAACTTTGTACAATCAACGGACTTTCTACAATTCAAATCTCCTTCAGACTTTTTATAGTCAATGGACTTTCTATAGTCCACATTCCTTTTTACACTTTTTACAGTCAATGGACTTTCTACAATTCATAATTCTCTAACTTTTTACAGTCAACGAACTTTTTATAGTTCGTAATCTCTTGACTTTCTACAGTCGGTGAACTTTCTACAGTTCACATCATTTTTTACTTTTTAAAGTCAATGAGTTTTCTACAGTTCACATTCTATCCTGGTCTTTTTACGGTCAGCGAACTTCCTACGATCCACATCATCAATAGGCTGGCTATAACTTACACACATGGGTCCTCAACCAAAAGAATGGAGGCGTACGGTTAACGTTCTTTCCCCAATGGTTCCAAAGGTTCAACTAGCTAAAGGTCAACCTTCAAGGGGCAATCATTGCCAAACGTCAATTCGCAGAGGGACACAGAGAGACCAATCCCCGACAACGTCGCACTAAGATGAAAGCTTCCAGCCATCATCCCCGAAGAGTGCCAACCGTGACCAGGCAGGTATTATCTCTAAACGTTGCTGCTCTTTCAATCGTGGGACCATGCTGATCTCATATTAGCAGTGATCCCATGAGGGGTAATTTGTGAGCATGATATTTTTATGTCCGACTTGCGAGTTCGATGATGAAGCTGTAATTTATTTTCCTTTGCTAGTCTTCCACTTTGACAGGGTCTCGAAGGTCCTCGGGAGGAGCGTTCCTTATTTCTTACGAACCTTAAATATTTTCTAGGTCACCTCATTAGTAAACAAGTCCAATTTGAACAAAAATCGGACCAGAAATCCAACATGAACACCGATGTTACTAACATCGGTACCGATATCATCTTTACAGATGGACCAAATAATGTAGTTTCTGCATTAGTTGGGTCAAAAAGACCCAACTTTAACCTATAATTAAAGGAAGAAAAAAGGGAGAAAGGACAAAAAAGATAGGTGAGCTAACTTGGACTTTTTGGACTGAAGGGAGCCCATAAGGGCTTAATTATTTTAAAAGTGAGGAGGAGGAGCACGTAAAACAGGAAAGTTGTAGAGAAAGGAGGAAAAAACTCATGTTTTTTTAGAAAGAAAACCAAAAAAACAAGAAAAAGAAGGGATTTTTACTAAAATTTCAAAAGGATTGGTTTTAGAGGGTTTTTAAGTTTTCAAACTAAAAGGAAGAAGGACTCCTACCTCCTCTCTTCCTCTCCTTACAAGCCATATCCCGGAAGCCTAGCCTTCCCGCCAAGAGGTGATCTCTACTCTCCATTTTCGCCAAAAACCGCAAAACTAAGCCAAATAAATGAGGAGGACTTTCCGGGTACTTTCGTGGACCAAACAAAGTGGATTAACGGCTATGGGGTAAGCCTCTAAGTTCCTAGAGTTTGTGCTTACATTTGTATGCTTTTCTTTTTGAAGTTACATTTTCTTTTCGGTTATTTTCGGTTATTTCAGTTTTTGAACACCAATCTGTGTTCCAGGAATTGCAATATGATTCAATATCTGTTTGAGTATTTTCTTTGCATAAAAATATTCTACACATCTTGGGATTTCTGGAATGATAAAGATCGGTTGAAACGGACAAGTATATCAAAAGTTATGAATTTTCAAAGTTTTGTACAAATTTATTTCGGTTTCCTGGGCAGAATGTAACTGTTTTCAGTTCTGGGTTTGATGAAGATTTTTATTGCTTGATTAGTTATTTTTATTAGATTCCTTAGATCATTAGGTTTCCAGAATGATAAAGATCACTTAAAACGGATAAGTATAAATAAAGTTATGATTTTTTTAATTTACGTAAAATTACGGTTCACGATTTTGGACAGCTCGGACTGTTTGATATTTTTTCGGTATAAAGCTGTCTTCAAAACGTGATTTTGTAACTTTCAGTTTGTTAAAAACATCTTGAGCTTTCCAAAATAATGAGAATCGTTTGAATCCGATAACCGTAGTGAAAGTTATGATCGTTTGAAGTTTCGGATTTTTCTGCTGCGGTTTCTGCTATTTTTTTGTGTGTGTTTTCTGCAGGCCTGGAGACGTAACATCTATACCGATGTTACCAACATCGGTACTAATGTTACCAAATTTTGATAACATTGGTACCGAGTTACAAGGTTGACGTTGACATTACCTCTTTTTTCTTTTCTCAAAATACAAGTTTGTATATTATGAATTAATTGTGTTAATAAACAAAAATAATTTGTTTATATGAACATATCAAGATTAATATAATAATTTCATATTAATCTTTTGGATATATACTGACAGAAAATTTAAATGCTGATTTCCTCTTAACCGGGATTAAATTATTACCATATTTGAATTTCCTCGGAATATACACAAAAGATAACGATTATGTTCATGGGCTTAGAATTATTTGTCGCTTCCATTTATTTGTAAATAATTAAAATTAATTTAGGAAACCCCCATAAAGGGAATAAAAAGTATTCCCGGATAATAGTCCTCACTACTTTGCCATGCGGTCATTTTCACTAATAAAATTGACCAACATATGTGTAAATAAAAATGAATCAACCATTTTTTAAATTAACAACTTTAAATCGTAGATATTTTAACTGGGCCACACGGGCCTTCTTAAAATCAAATCGAACATATGTAACATATCTCCTGCTAACCTTTGCGGATGCAAGTTAGATGTATGTCTAAGATTTTATTTTCCTTCGTGTATCGCATTTATTTTAATAAAAAATTATGTATTTGTTAGATCGGTTGTATAATAGGATATTGATGTATTCATTTCCCTAGATCTCATGTAATTAGGCACTTTGTAAAACCCCCAAACCAATGATGTAATTAATCACCCCGTATAATAGGTGCATTTAATTTTCTACGTGTTTACTTGCCGCAATTTACTTACCGTTTTATACATGTGCGATAAACTATAAACGGATAATATCTAGTTTTGTTCGAATATTATAAACGTGGTTTCTCTCGTAGTGTAATTTAACTCAAATGACAACGAAAAAGATAACTCATCCCGAACCCGAATCTCTGAACTATGTTATTGTTCGCCACTTTTCTACTAATAAGTTTAATCTATAATGGTTCCAAAATCTCGTGAACTATTGGCTAATAACTATGGCAAAAACTTGTTCACAAATAAATGTAGGTGTTGTCAATACCCTTTATTACATAGAAAAATGATGATAACTGCAAGTATACAGTTGCGATGTAGTTTTAAAAGATATCGAACCCACAGGGAAGGAACCAGGTCTAAAGATAACTAGGGAAACATAAACGTAAAATAAAATAAAATAAAAATAGATTAGAGATTTTTATGGATAGGAAGATTAGAATGAAAAGTTGAGTAAATATAGATGTGATAGATTAGAGACTCTAAATTAATAGATTTTCACTACGAACAAGTATAGCAAAGAAAA
>CATIWQ010299797.1:0-20020 GCA_949673415.1 Euphorbia schlechtendalii
GCCGGAGTTCTAGCAAGGTAAGCCTTGCCAGAACTGGCGAGGCTTACCTCGCCAGACTTCTGGCAAGACCGGTTTCGCGATGCACCCCAATTTTATATTTTTTTATTTTTTTCCATTTTTAATTTTTTTAAATACTTTCAATAAATTAATTTTCACTAAAATCTAATTTTTAAAGCCGTAAAAAATAATTTAAGTTCTTAAAATAAATTGGCGATGAGAAGCACTACCATTTGAAGATTTCTGGATAATGGAAATAGTGTGATTCAAGGATAAAATCCTGAAAAGCCGTCATCATCAAACGCGCGAGCTGGTACAAAATTACGTGCTCACACCATCGATGCCATATCTGTCAAGGTCTTAGTTGGTTCTTCCGGACTATGATCATTGTTTTCATATATGATAAATGGATAAAAACTATAAATTTTCTTGTCATCGTTCCACTCCCAAACTTCCTCCTCGTTAATTGTCACGTCCCTGCTGATAATTGTCTTTTGTATGTCAAGATTAAACATCTTGTAACCTTTTGAAAATTATTAATAACCAACAAATAAGTACTTTTTGCTCTTGTCATCCAACTTTCTCCTTTCTTCATCAACAACATGAACGTGTGCAACAGTCCCAATAACACGAAAATGAGAGATATTAGGATTTCTCCCACTCCATGCTTCTTGAGATGTCATATTTGAAAAACTTGTTGTTGGAGATCGGTTCAATACGTAGACTACACATTTTACTACTTCTGCCCACAACTTCTTAGGCAAATTTTTACTCTTCAATCATTTCTAGCACTATTTTATTCTTTCTTTCGAATAGACCATTCTATTGCAGTGATCTTGGGACTCATAAAAAATGACAGATTCCATGACGCACATAAAATATTTTGAATTCATTAGATGTGAATTCTCCCCCTCTATCAGATCTTAAGGCTTTGATGTGGTTGCCGCTTTCTTTCTCCACCAGCTCTTTGAACTTTGTGAAAGCTCCAAATAGTTCTAATTTTTCCTTCAGAAGATACCCATATATTTTTGCTCTAATCGTCAATGAATAGAGAAAAATATTTATTACCTACGAATGATATGTGTCATCGGTCCACAAACATCGACATGAATGAGTTCCAATGGTGCATTTGCTCTAGACATGGACTCCTTTGGAAAACTGGTTCTAGATTGTTGATGAGGTTGATTAATTGGGGGAAGATCGTGAACCATCTTCTTCTGGCTTAGTAATTTCAACCCTCCGAAATTGAGATGGTCAAATCTCAAATGCCAAAGCTAATGAGAATCTTTCACGCAAGCTTTCAAACACTTGGCCACATCCGTCTTGATTTTGACAGTGAACATTTGGTTCTTCGACATTGGCACATTTGCCAACAACTCCATCTTTTCATTTAATAGCAATAACTTATGATTCATCATGTGCACTTGATAGTTTTTTTCCAGCAATTATCCCAAACTTCGAATATTGTTTTTCATGATTGGAATGTACTATACATTGCTAATAAACTGATGCTCTTCATTCTTTATACAAACAAGAATGGTTCATTTTCCTTTGATGGGAACTTTTGATCAATCCCCAAAAATAACATTTCCCTTGAACAATTGGTCTAGCTCCACGAACAATTTCTTATTTCCACAAATATGGTTACTTGCACCGTTATCAAGACACCATATGTTATTGTCTTGACTCTGTTCACCTTCACGAGTTAGTAATATCATACCCGTTACATCCTCTTCTTGAATGTTGTTTGCTGCTTCCTCTGCTTATCTCGGTGGACTCCGACATTCTGTAACGTAGTGACCAAATCTAGAGCAATTGTAATATTATATGTTGGACTTGTCATGTCCATCATTTTTCCTCGAGTTTCTCTCCTCGTCCTTGTCCATTCACGACCTCTACCTCTTGTAGACTAGTTATTTCCATTATTGTTATCACCTCTCCGAAGTGGTGTGATCTGCCATGTCCTCTTCCTCTTCCATATCCTCCATGGCCTTTACCGCATCTTTGTCCAACATCTCGACTACTTTCACCATCTTTCAATGTAGCCTAGACTACCGGGACTTATTCGACAGATTCTTCTTTTTGTCTGTTTAGTCTTTCTTCCCTTGCTTGCAATGAACCAACGAGTTCATCAACTATTATTGTACTAGTATCTCAAGATGCTTCTATGGCCACTACGATATAGTCAAACTTCAGTAGTAGTGATCATAGAATTTTTTTCAACGGTTCTCGACTCCTCCATCTTTTCACCATATTGCCACATTTGGTTGATGATAGATTTTACTTGAGATGAGTAATCAATCACAGCTTCCGCCTCCTTCATTTTCATTATCTCAAACTCTCCTCTTAACATTTGAAGCTGAACTTTCTACACTTTCTCCTCGCCTTGAAGAGAAACTCGTAATATGTTCATGCTTTCTTTCATGTTGTTGCTTCTACCACCTTCTCAAATATAACATCATCTAACCCTTGATGGATTAGAGTAAGTGCCTTATGGTCATTTCTTCGATTCTTTTGCATATTGTCTTTATCAGCTTGAGACAGTTGTGCATTTTCGGTTGGGACTTCATAACCTTTCTCGATAATATCCCAAGCATCTTGAGCTCCGAGAATCGTCTTCATTTTGATGACCCAAATTTTTGTAATTGGTTTTTGTAAGTTGAGGAAAGTTGAATGAAGCATCACTAGTATTCATTATTTTAGAAAGAAAAAAAAAGTGATTATAGGCATTTAGGGGTTGTTGCAACACTTTGGGCATTGCAAGTGTTTCTTAACAGGATTTGGCAAGGAAATAGCAAGGAAATATTTTTTGATAAAAATTTGCAAGGAAAACAGCAAGAAATTATTTTCCGATGGAAATTTGAAAGGGAAAAGGATCCTTGCTGCGACCAGAATTTCTAAAACTCACCTATTTCACTTGGAATAAGAATTTTTCGAGAAGCGGGTCGAGTTTTCCTAGCTCTGATACCACTTTATTGGAATAGAGATGATGATATAAACTTAAGCAATACTCTAATTATCAAAACATTAACATTTATTTTAGTTTATTACATACTCTCATATCACTCTCAACCACACACTTGTACATTACCTTACATACTCTATATATAGAGCTAACAAGTGAAATAAAAAATCTGATAAATCTTAATTATTTTCAAACTCAATATTTGAGAATCTACTTTGTTTGACAAATCTCTTAATTTTTCAATTTATGATCGTAAACATTGAATTCCTTTGCTTCCATCCAATTGTCATTTTTCACGTTATGCCATCAACTTCAAATCTTATTATCACCTGTCCTTTTAATCGTCTATTCATTTGCAATGCCTATTGACTTTATTATTTTCATGAATAAAATATGTATATTACCTAATTAAGTTTAATTCTTAACAAAAACATGTTATTGAGAATGAGGAACTTTTCTACCGTAATCAAATATGCGGATGTCTTTGGCAAGCTTAAGTGGTGGGATAACATGTTAAGGCGATTTCCGAGCTCTCTGTTCTAATTTCACGAAAACAAAACACTATTTGAATAATCAAAACAGCAACATCATATCTCACCTCAAGTAGCAGCATCTCAATTATCTCAAGTAATTGAAACAAAGCTAGAATTCATCCACCCCATTTCCTTTTCTCTCTAATTCTCTCATTTTTTTTATTTTATCTCTGGTTAGATTTAACTTTTCTTTCTCATGGCAGCCACCACTCTGCGATGTCCTACTGGTGCTATCGATGCACTCGCTTTATTGTTATGTTAATCCCTAACCACGATATCACTATCCTCACTATAGCATTAGGGTCATGGATTTGATGCTGATGAAGCAATTACCTAGCAAGGAGGGAATGGATTTGCATAATTAGGGATTTGAAAGAGAATTTGAGAAAATGGATCGAATATTACAAATGCTAACAAGGAGGAAATTGATGATTTCCAAATCTACCCCTTGCCATGTCAGCAAAATTGATGACGTTAGATAATTTCCTTTTTTTGATAACGGTTGGAAACATCAAGTCCCCTTTCGAGACCCATAATACCATAGACCCCCTATTAAAAATTTTCTAAAACACATGATACATTTTTGAAAGTTACCCAAAATTTTATATATTAATCCCCCCTCCCTCGTTTTCGATTCTGCATCTGCCCCTATAAAACATAGAATATGATATGAAAGCTATTGCAACTGTAGCACCTTGGAATATATAAATTTATGATATCTATGAGCACATTTTTATTAGAGATATGAATACATATATACAGACTTAGATATGAATACATATATACAGACTTATTACAAGAAATAAATAATATAACATAATTTATGACTGAGGTCTTAGCCTAGTGGTTATGACGGAAGCTGTGGACTCTTGAGGTTTCAGGTTCGAGTCACATCCGGGTGGGTTGGGGATTTTACTTTCCATTTCATGTAAGCCCAAATGAGGAAAATTTTAAAAAAAATAATATAGCATAGTTTAAATATATTTAAAACTAAGAAATTAAAACGCAAATTCAAATATAATTATAACAATAAAATCATATCTAATCCTAACCGATATTATAATGTAAATAAATAAAATTTAAAAGTAATAAAATTTAAAAGTAAGAGACGATAAATTAAATTTAAATATAATTCGATCATTAAAATAATTCTAAATCCTAACAAATACTATTTTCCAATTCTTTACAAAAAGTTTTAGAGCTTCAAAATCAAATTTCAACATATTCATCATATAAACAACCGATTTTTACAGTAACATAAACTCAAATTCAAGTTTCTACAATGGGATTTCATTAGGAAAACATAAGCTCATAATGTTATAAGGTATTTTATTAAGAAATGTAAGCTCTGTTGGAAATGTTGGTATGCCATAGTTCTCAGACATTGGTTCTTACATTATGTATATAATAAGTGTTTCACATTATAAAGGCAATAATCTACTGCATATACATATCTTGTGCTATAATATGAGTAAAGTATCCACTGATTGATAATCATAAATGTCCCAAGTCTATTTTAATCATGGGAATGAATAAAATGAAAGGCTTGTATGTTGGATGATCTATAGCAATGTAATTGCTATGTCACTTGGTAAAGTAGATCATGAACATGAGCACATGTTGAAAACATGGGGCTGGACCGATACACAAAGCAAAGTCACATGGATATATGCCATAGACAATTTGTTGAGTAGGTCTTAGTTGTTCTCGAACTTGATTTCAACTTATTACGAATGTGGAATGGAGTATGCTGTAGTATATTACTAACGGGTCCTTAAATATTGGATTACAAGTACGAGTATGCTCGGTATATTTCATGACCACATTAGTAGTAGTGTTGAAGTGAAAGGATTGCCATTTGATTTGATAAATCGAAATGAATCACCGGCCACTTGATGAATAAAAGTGATAAATATGTCCAATAAGTCGTTGACTTATATTATCATTTTATTATAGATCAAGAAATACGATGAACTGCATAAGGGGTGACAAGCACCACGCCTCTTGTTCATCATATTGATGTCAGCTGGCAAATGATTTTGTGAGATAACTACTGGGTTCAGTATCTTCAATAGACGGCTGTATTTTGTCCCAATTGGGGGCTATAATGGTTTGCTAGAACCCGCTTACAGTCTATGGGTGAATCCCATTGCCAACATATGAACAGACCCAAAGGATCGTGCGCTTAGAACTACTGATCTGGGATTTCTTGTACATGCAATGTTACAAGTCTTAAGGAAGAATAGATTATTATTGAATTGACATGTCAAGTCAATGTCATTGAATAATCTATATGACTCCAAGAAATTAATTTAGTTAATGGTATAATATAATTTATTTTATATTTTTCATTAAATTAAATTAAGTCGATTAAATTGTATTTACATATGGTATATATTTAATTGATAACTAAATAAACTCATATGTTGAATACTTTAATTGAATAAATTTAATGATAAATTATTGCATACTAAAATTATTAATTGACTAAATTTAGTTAATTAAATTAATTTATAATATGACAATTTATTTGATTAAATTGCAATCTTTATTTTTTTGTCTAAGGGTTAATTTGTAAAATATGAAAGTTGACAATTAAATTTGTTTAAGGAATTAAACTATGAGGTTTAATTATTAAACTTAAAATTAATTGGGCCAAATTCATAATTAAATTAAACCTAATCCTAATTTACTAATTAGGGTATAAATAGACAAAATAAAATAAAAATCTAATTACTCATGTCTACATAAAAACGTGGGCAACCATTGCAAAATAACTTTACAGCTTTAATATAGTGCAAAAAACCGCGGCAGCTTTTCATGGTGAATGGGTTTTGGAGTTTTTCTTTTAATCATTCTTCATCTATATGGCTAGCACCGGTCCCGGTTTGATAGGAGTTCGTGCACATGAGATTGGAGAGTTTTCGCTTGAGAGCTTTTACTGCAGCTGTCTCTTAAGAAATATTCCAAGTAAGTTTTATTTGTGAAATATCCTTTTAAACCCTATCAATGGTTCTTCAAAAGATCCTATTCAAATTCGAGAAAATTTTAACAAGTAATTCTGCTATCGTGGTTATGTTTTCGATGACAATTCCCTTCAGCCTCCGCTATAGCTAGGTATGCTTTTGTACTTTTCTGAGCCTTTCTTTAAATATTTTCCACTTATTGATGTTCTGACTTGATTCCTTTTCATGATAGAATCGCATGCATCCTTCGGCTTCTTTAAACAAATAAGCTTACATATGGACCATCTGACATGAGGTTAATGATCATCATATCCTTCTAGGATTCCCCTACATGTAGAAGTGGTATTTCGGGGAGAGGATAGGGCAGTGGAGGATGAGGAAGATTATAAGGAGGAGAGTCCCATCGATCAAGGCCATAGGAGTGTTCAGGCTTCATCTGCTTTTGAATGATGAGTATGTATTCTTCATTGATGGAGGAGGATACCCTTTGTCACTTACCAATATTAGGATTTCATAACTCATTTGCTTCCTCCATGCCCGAAGAAGAGATCACTAGAGCTAGCTGTTGAGGATGCCCCAAGAAACAAGAGTGATGGGAATGATGATGTAGATCATGATCCTCCCGAGGTTGGAGATGAGGATGAGGGATCAAACATAGCTCCTCCTTAAGCTACTAATCTTGCTTCCCTTAGAGCAGACACTCTTGATGTCGGAGCAAGAAGCTCTAGCATACGGTCTGCCAGTTTAGTTAGGTTCAAGCACATGACTCCTTTTCTCAGGGTAAGCATTATTCTCTCTAATTTTTTTTGTCCATTTTGTACATTTTGGTTCGGTAATCTAACTTTTAAACTTTTTATCACAGGCCCACTAGAAGAAGGTCATGTATGTCAAGCAGGTTATTCGTGAGGATTCGAGGACTTAATGGGAGAGGATCGAGAGGGAGAGGGTCCCCTCGCCATGGCCTACTCAAGAGCCTATAGGGGAGATGTCTGCTTTGAGCGTTACCTAGGGGGTTCTCCCCAAAGAGCTAGATATCGCCTTCATGCTAATGACATGGTCGAGAGAGTGAGACTTGAGGTATTTTTCTGAGCATACTTTTCCCTTCAGCTTCATACCCCGTAGATGGTACACATGTGAGTGCTTTAGATTTTCTCCTTTTCAGATCGTTAGAACTCTACTCTTGAATAGGATGGATGATCTGTGGCTTTGATTTTCCTTAAGCCGATACCCATTAATGAGGTGGAATGGTTGATTCGTATTCTCAATCCAGGACCTCATGATGGCTCAGGACACGCTTGCCATGGTAAAAATCTACATCAATTTTTATTTTTTATGCAAACAATAATATGAATGATAGTGATGATGTATGATTATGTATGTATAAATGAATGTGGGTTAGCTATACATTTGGTATGTATTTATGCATATGTTAATAAATGATTCCTCTCATAAATTTTATTAGCATGGAGCAAGACTGGCAGCGAACTTCGATAGGTGATAGGATACAAGACGAGGCGAAGGTGGTAGAGCTACTAGACCAGCTAGTGGCTTCCGAGGGAGCGAGGGAGAGGCCAAAGGTGTGAGCCCACCAGCAATCTAGCATTGTCATGGACCTTCAAGGCTTCATATCCCAGCTTGATGTCAAGATTACGCGAGATTAACCAAGAGGTGCAAGAGCTAGAGATCTACTTTTGAGGATGGAGCAATGATGGTTCTGGTCCTAGCCAAAGGCCATATCTTATTAGGCCCACCTCCGAGGGTAAGTACCTACCTTGGGTCTTTCACAAGAGAGCTACTCTCGGACTTCCTCCTCTTGGTAAGACCTATGATGATGACACAAAGGAGGATGATGAGGAGACGAAGGATGAGAGGGAGGATGATGATGGTAGCACCGGCGGTGAGTAGGCTAGATTTTCTTTTATTTTCGTAGTTTTATTTTATGTAACATGCACATTTGATACCATTACACCTTTTTTATTTTAGATTTTGCAACATTCAATTTTTTATAAGAAATTACTTTTTTATAAAAATTTGTTTCCTTGAGAGAGCTGAAACTTCATAGAAATGGAGAGCCAGGACCCCATTTTGATACTTGCCTGACCATCGAGATCGGTATAGTCTAGGCCGGTATCAATTTAACAAGTTAGGTCGGTCCCTGATCAAGAGGCCGGTGCCAGTCCCCTTTTGTGGGTAGTCGAGTCTTGCTTTTGTGCTTATTTTTTCTTCGTTTTTGCTTTTTTTCACCATAGAAACCCACAATTTCAAAATGAGATCTTTTTTAGAGACCCTCAAGAATCCCAATTGGAAGAAGTTAAAGGTTTTTGGTTTATGGGGGCACTAGTATTTCACCTTTTGCCACAAACACAGTTTTTGTCCATGGAACAATTACTTTTTGGGATCCTCTTGACCACGTCTTCCACTTCTCCACATAAGAGCTCTGCTCTATAATCGAGGAGTATCAGGTCATTTTTGGCAACCATTATCCTTGATAATTTCCTATTTTGAGCGGATGACATTTCTACCCACACGAAAATAGCGAGTCACTAGCCTCCTGAGATGGGGTGTGGGGATTTTTTGAGAGGAAATAAAAAGTTTGGAAAGACACAAGACTTAAACCTTTAGCCTACGCTACAAAATCGCCACTGGGATCAACTCTTCCTAGAAATTTGGTATAGCCAAGATCCGTTAAGCCTAAACCTCACTGTAGTACAGAGATGTAGGTACTGGTGAGTTACCTACTTCGTCGTTATATGAGTTAGAATTATAAGCAATCCACCACCTTTAAAATATTTTGACTATTTTTCTAGTCATTTTTGTTTATGTTAGCATTTTACAACATACACATATGGAAAGTGATTAATAAATAAAGTGATAAACAAATAAAGAAAAGCAGTATATAAATAAAAAGGCTTATAACCAAAAGGGGGTAGGGTAAATAATAATACAAAACCAAGTGTATACAAATGGTTCTGAATACATTTGATCTACCAATACAATTTATTTGGAAAGGTGATACATGAAGGAAAATAAAACCTAGCATACATCTAACCTAAATGTAATTGCATCCACGAAGGTTAAAGTAGAATATAACACAACATCATAGTATAATTAGTGTACAAAATATGACTCCATTAGTAGAATAACTTAGATTAGGGTGGTCATGAATTGAAGGATTAAAAGGTGGGGAATTCGAGTTCCTAACATGCTTTTATTTGTATGGTTTATCACCAAATTTTACTATTTTTGATGACACATGGCATACATTTGGTTGTTTATCAGGGAAAATGTGTTTCTCGTTGTATGGGGACCAAAAATGGTGCAAAAAACATAGAAAAATAGGCCAAAAACAAAAAGGGGAGGCCTTGTCAGGATGGGACCGATACCCCCTAACTGGTCGAGACCGACCTGATGATGAGGCTAGTACCAATCTGGTGGTCTCAAATCACCCCTTCCTCATAAGAGGAAAGGAGATGGGAAGATTTGGGAGACTGTACCAGTATCAATCTGGTTGGGCCAAGACTAGCCCTCTTTATGGGCTAGTACAGACCCTAGGTTAGTAATGTCCCAGAGGATGGGCTAGTACTTGTCCAACTTGATAGGTATCGATCGCTATCCCAAGACAAACCAAAAAAACCTCCAAAAAATGAAAAATCAAATAAAAAACACACCAAGAGTCTCCAAAAGCTAAAAATCTTACCCCTTTTATGTGAATCCATGACTTTAGGAGCTAGAAAACACTAAAAAGAATTCCTTGAAGCCTTTAGTCTTTATTTTTATAACAAAAGTGATGGAAAGTGGATTTTAAAGGAAAATTAGGAAATGTTAGAATTATATTTTCAATTTTTAACTACGAAGAATCCAAGGAAGCAAGATCAGTTTGGAGATAATGTTGAAGAAAAGACTAAGTGGAGCTTTTCCCAACTTTTTCTCTAAAAACCCCTAAGAATCTCTCCCTTTCTCTCTAAAACTCTAAAGTAATCAAAATGGCAAAAGTCCCTAAGTCCCTCTCCTAAAAACCTAATTTTAGTCTTATAAAAGGGGTGAAAAAGGGTAAAACCGGATTAGGCTTAGGGGCATTTTTGGAAGCGGGATAACAAAATGTGCTGAAAAGTCAGCTTGAACCGGCCTTGCACACTAAATTGGCCTTGCATGATACTAGTCCGACCTGGAAAATACTTGGTCAGCAACAATCCAACTTTTAAGACAAGTCTATTAGGCGGATGGCAAGCGACCTGATCTTAGGGCCGATAAAAAAATGTGGATCGATCCCAAGTTGGTTCAACCGGGCGCAGAAGACATGTTTTTTTTAGATTTTTTGGGGTTGATTTTTGGGTCTTTTTTGATGGTTTCTAACATTTTAACGATTTGGAAGGGTTTCATTTGAATGGTTTTGGTTTCCAAAGGCCTGAAAATCTCCTTTGAATGTCTCATAACCCCAACGCATATCACTAGAACTAGAGTAAGTGAAAATATTTCTCTTCATCGCTTCGCGAAAGGGACCAAGAATCATGTGCTCAAACCTATTATGGTGCCCAAATATCAATTCGAAGCCGCTAACACATTGAGAGGGTTGTAGAACTTGAACTCTATTGATCCATTCCTATCTCATCCCTTGGATATCGACGATTTTTGAGTTGCTAAATTGCTCGATTGGTGCATAACTACTCTGAGACAACATATTTCTTGGCCATTCATGGTAGCCTTGGTTCTCATGTTAGATTTCATATTTAGAGTAGGCATTGTGGCCCCTTTTCTATGCATCTCTATCATCACTATCCTTTTTGAGGGAGCTTCACCAGCGATTAATGGACTTGCGGAGAGCTTACTGTGAATGGAGGTCACAAAGACTGACCCTAACCTGAGGGGAGACTACTTTATACTACTGGAGGTAACCTTATAAACTAATCTTCTTTTCGTTAACTCAATTAGAACTTGTATTGAGAAAAAATTATAGGTTTGGCTCTTACAGAAGCTGGCCTTGATCAATGAGTTGAGGCGATCCATTGAGAAGTATAAGGTTATCCATTATGGTTAGAGAGGACTCTACACCACTGACCATCATAGGCTGATAGTGGATGATTGGATACACATCATGAAAGGAAACACAGATAGCTAGATCAGATGGGTTTGCCCTTAATGGAGGGTCACCGATTTTACCACCCATGTCCATGCCTATGGTGTCCAGCTTCTCAGGTTATAGGGTATCACTTCCTATTCTCTAGCATGACTTTTTTGGAATTACAGCAAGAATTAGTGAGTTTTTAAAGATTATTGTCCTACCCATGCCCATAGTCGAGATCATAGATTACCCGACCGCATCCTCGAGAGGTGGGCCTGACACACTTCATTCACTATGCTAGACAATATCGACCGAGAGATTACACAAGCTGACGACTACTACCAAGGATGGCTACAGGAGATTCAAGGGCTCACTAACCAAGATAAGCGTGATTCGACTACTATACTATTGGGTTATGATGAGGAGAAATTGTAGTAAATCTGTTGAGAGAGTAGGAGAGCTCACTGAAACCTACTGATGCAATAAGAAAGCAAATGAGCCTTCCAAATTGGGTTTGAACTTCCCCCTAGTATCGACATTGGAGGGTTTTTTAGCTACTTTAAGATCGAGTCTCATGCTTTTAATGGTTGCTTCTAATGCTTGACTTTACTATTGTAAACTCTTACCATACGCTGTTGATACATTTGGAGATGATCTAGGGACTTCAAGTGATGTTCATCAATCATGATCAATTGCTTAAATCTCGCTCTTACCTAATTCGATTCATTCAGCATGGCTTCTATAGCCACCCTCAAGGATTAAACTTCAGTTTCCACAAGGAGGACAACTTCCATCCTGCAGACTAAGGAAAAAGGAGTTTGGTCTGTTAGAGTGTGTACACTAGTTCTATACCCCCAAAGCACAAATAGAAGCTTGTCCGCCCAATATTAGTAGGTAATTACCATTTTGGACAAGATATTCTTGATTGACTTGTAAGCTATCTCTAATGCCCCGTTGGCTAACGGTTTAAATAGAGAGGAGCGGTGATGCTCAATGCCATATTTCCCAATCAAAAAATAGCTATTGACCCTTAAAAGTAGACTCCATTATCAAACACAATGTGGTGAGACATCCCATAGCACGTAAAGATATGCTTCTCAATGAACTTAACCATTTCCTTAGCGGTTATGTTGGTGTAAGATTTGACCTCTACTTACTTCGAGATATAGTTGACCGCGACAATAATATATCGATGCCCACTAGTTGAGGATGGTCGGATCTCACCAATAATATAAATCCCCCATGCTGAAAATGGCCAAGAAGTTGAAAGATTATGGTGATCGAGCAAAGGTAAATGGCTAATGTCACAATAAATTTAGCATTCATGACATTTCTTCATCTCAGAGATGTAATCAGCTATCATGGTGGACTAAAGATAACCTTACCATTGGATTTTCTTTGCTAAGTCTAACCCATTCATGTGAGGGCTACCGTCTCCCCAATGGATACAATGCATGACCAGCGTAGCTTCCGTTTTAAAGAGGTATCGAAGTAGCAAGTCATCATTAGTGCGCTTGAAGAGATTATCACCAACTATTATAAACTGTGCTATTAGTCAATGAAGAAATAATCATTCTAAGTTTGTTGCCCCAATTGGAATTTACTATTTTGAATCAACCGGACTATGTCTCGATACCAACATTTCTCATACGTGCTGATAGTGACATAGATGGCGTGACAATAAAACAGTTGTTTGGAAAAATGAAAACAACATGTTTAATCAATTGGGACCTTCCCCTAGGAGGCTAAGGTAGCCAAGGAATCAACCATTTGATTCTCATCTTGAGGCACCTGCCGGAACAGACATCTCTTGAATTTTGAAGCCAAATCCCAAACTATGTCAAGATACTCTTCCTTAATTTCCTACTCCCGATAACTTATCAAATGACTAGTATGGAATTATCGGTGATAGTGACTTCCGATGCACTAGCATTCCTCAAAGCTTACATGTCAAAGTACTTTGTTCCATTATTGGTGATTGGAAATCCAAGTCGCATAGACAAAGGAATGATCTCATTTTGCGGCATCACCAAGATAAGCTCAAGACCTACCCATCAATGGTTCATAGTTCCATCAAAGAACATAGTCCACTATTGATTCAACGGCCGCAAGTTGCTCATCTATAAAATCTGAATTCTCAACATAATCGGAGTCCGGGGATTAATTAGGAAGGAATTCCGCAACTGCTTGGCCTTAATCTCCTTTTTTGTGAAATATTCAATTTCAAATTCGGAGAGAAGGAGCAAACAGTAAGAAAGTTTACCGGATAATGTCAGAGATTGCCTAGAACTTCATAGGGTTAATTTTAACCACATCTTGGATTCGATATAACTGAAAGGAGTGCCTAAGCTTCTTAGTGAGCCAAACCATGGTCACGCATGTCTTCTCAATCACAATATATTGGCTTTCATATTTAAGAAGCTTCTTACTCATAATACTCTGCATGCTCGAGCTTATCATCCTGCTCTTGAACAAGCATTACCTCTTACTGAAGACTCTTCGATGGCCAAGTAGATGATGAAAGGCTTGCCAGGAGTCACCGGCTTAAGGACTGGTGGATTGATCAAAACATTGGCCTGCAAATCTTTGTGGTTATAGTTATTCATACATGGTAATTTGTGAAGTTTTAGCAAGTGAAAATTGCAAGATTTGTTTGCATTCTGTTATGCTTGGTTCAAACACAACATTTGATTGTTCCTTGAGGCATTGATTTGAGGCATATAAGTGCATCATCATAGGGAGGTGATGCCTTGGTAAAACCCACTATAGCTGTGTACATTTTCACTTTTAAATGATATTCAATACCGACCAGATAACTAATTTCTATTCTAGGATTGCTCTGGTAGATAACAAAATATTAATCCAAACGTTTTGCATTGGTAAATTTAGAATCCAACAAATGACGCCAGTAAACCAAAACTTCGGCTGACATCTGAATATGGATTGCATATCAGTTTTATGGAGGGGTTTTTGATTTAACATGATCATTTAATATCCTTAAATGTATGATCAATATTGTTCGAGTGCTTGATATGAAAATTCTGTTTATTGCATTTCTAATCTAGTGGGATTAAAAATATATAATGAATAAAAGCACTATGTGCTACTG
Organism: Euphorbia schlechtendalii; assembly: GCA_949673415.1. Taxonomy (NCBI): domain Eukaryota; kingdom Viridiplantae; phylum Streptophyta; class Magnoliopsida; order Malpighiales; family Euphorbiaceae; genus Euphorbia; species Euphorbia schlechtendalii. The sequence goes on from CATIWQ010299797.1 coordinate 14,630, forward strand.
CTTCATGGCTTTTACTTTTGCTTGTCTTTGATTTTTGGTTTCAATTGACAAATTTGATTTCTCATTTTGAAATTTGCATTTTTGTCTTTTTACTCAACTCATATGGGTCTCTCTACTCTTTTTCTATATGCGATTCTTGTTTTACTTCTGATTAGGTCAAGGGTTCAAAAGCTAATGAGTGATTGAGTTCCCTATTTTGTGCAGTTATAGGCCCCTCAAGAAGTATATGCTTTATGAATTAAGTAGTACTTAAATCTGGTTAATTGGTTAGGTGCCTTGTGGGAAGTGATGTTTTGTTCTAGCATGAGTTCTGTTACACGATCTTGTAATCTATATTTTTTTATTTTTACATTTTTTTAGCAGCACCTTTATGCCCTTTTCTATTGACAATGCTTTGAATGTTAATCATTTGGTAATTTTTTAATTTGGTCTTGTCAACTTGTTCATTGTAGTCAATCGGTTGTTGTGTCAATGCAAGAGTGAAATTTTATCCTCAAATATGCCGTAGGAAACAATTTCATCGTTTGACTTCAATTAACTTGCACAAGTTAGGCCTTCATGAGAAAGCTTATTGCTAGATGATAACGAAGAAACAAAAAATTTTAAATACCGTGAAACACATGATGGCACATCTATGGTTAAATAAGATAATCTAAGGCACAACTAAATATTGGAACATAAACTGCCATTTTTGTTCAAAGTTCATGTTTCTCATATTAATTCTAATTTTGCAGTTCATTTTGTTTGAGTCCTTCATTTTGTTTTGGATTATGAACAGAAAACTATTTTGAGTAGATTGGTGAAACGAAGTGGTTAAAAGTGGAAAGATATGAAATTGATGTTTTGATAACTGGTACACATTTAGAAAGTAACAAGACTTCCAAAATGTTGTCCTATCATGTTTATAAATGATATAACTTCACGAATATGATATATCTTATTTATTTACTATTACTTCAAATGAGATAGGTGTATGTAGTGTTGGCTTTGTCTTGGAGCATTTGCCTATATAAAATCTAAAATTTTTGGTCTTGTTCAATTTTGATAGCTATGTACCCATTCGAAAGGTAGTGTTTTTCCATTAAAGAGTTTTCTAACAATTCATGTTAAATCTGAAGTTTATTGATTACATGAACGAACTGTAAACTAGATTCTTTATATTTTGTGTTGTTTGCTTGTTATCTAACTTCTAGTTAACTGACAACATTCTTGTGTTTGTACGAGTTTTTTAAATGTTATATTTATGCACTCAGGTACTTGAGTGAAATCCCTTATTGTGGTTCAATATTCTATTAGTGTCGCATTTCATAAACTAATATGCGAGCGTCTACTTTTCATAATTAACATTAAACTAATTTTATCTTTTATTGCAAATAGCATATTAATCAACAAAAAGACTCAAGGTCCCACTCCACCACCAACAAAGAAACAACCTCAAGTTATGGGTGATCAAAGACATATGCCTACAGCTTGATCAGAAGATTAGAGAGCAACATTAACACTATCTCTTTCACATGTTGATGTATTGGAATTTCAAAGAACAATCAAAACGATAAATTCATAATCAGATTCCGAAGAAATCGCAAATTCAACAGAGATCAGACTCTCCCTAAATTTCTTCAAAAACTAGAGAAATAAGAAAAATTCTGTAAAAGTTATTTGATGGTAAAAACTGAAATTGACATTGTTTTTTCGCCTTTAAATAGGATAGAGAAACTAGGATTAAAAACACGGAATTAAAAGACAAGAACATCAACTTTTAGAAAATTGCAATTAAGTCTAAAAATAGAAAAATGCGAAATTAAAGGCCTAAATGATTTTTTTGCTTGAAAAACGAGGTACTCCATTAAAAATGCATGATTTTTTCTCCTTTGCCCATTTTCGATGAGAAAACACATCAGAACTGTCAAAATCTCACATTCCCGAAATTTGCCACTTTAACGGTCCACTTTCTCCATGTACACTAATGACCTCTAATATACATCATCCTCTACGGAGTAGTGTTTTAAAAAGCACTAGGCGCTAGACAGTAATTAAACATGCAATCGTTGCAAGGTGGAATTTCAAAACATAAAATTAACCTAATGGATCTCCTAAGCATTGCCATGATTGATATAATCTGAGTTAAAATGTTCCATAGATGCTTTTAGGTTTATAAAATTTATAAAAGAAACATAACATCTAAGTTTAGAACATTACTAGTTGATGCGTGCTTCTTCTCCTCTTTTGGTTACGACGTTCCCTTAGAGATATTAAGCAGAATTTTTGTTAGCACGAGCCTCCAAACTCGGATAGCCTCCATGATTGATCCACACGGATCTTCACCGACTAAAACCTCGTTGAGGAAGAACCTGTTAGTAAATAGCAACGGCTAGACTGCTCGAAGACTAACCCGAAAATAAACTGAGAAGGCTCACTTCAAAAAGAGCCTTCAAAAGAATTCTTCATTGTTTGAAGAAACTTGTGAAGGATCTCGCACAATGAACAGAGAAAGAGATGTCAAACTCAAATAGAAAAGCTGAGCTGAAGTGATGAATAAAGAGGAGGTAGAGGCCTACATATAGGGAAAAGGGGGAGTGTTACACTCCACCTCAAACACTAGGTGGGATGGGAATACTCCCATCCCACCCTAGTGGGTTAGCCGCGCTGGTCACAAGGACCCCTAGGCTAACCCATGAGCCCACGCAAGGCAAGCCCTAGTGAGCTTGCCTTCCTAACGCAAGCATGGGTTTGCGGCCTACCCGCACCATATCACTAGCCAGCTTGCAGGTGAAACCATGGGCATCGTTTGCGAGCTTGCAGGCCGCTAACGTGCGAGGCTGCCATGCAGGGCCCACTTCGAACAACCCGTGTTAGTTTATGGCCCACTCGCAACATGAAAAATTCCCTTTCTTTGCTCTGTGAAATTTTCCCTATTTTCTCTTTATTTCTTTAATTATTAATTCGGTCCAACCAATTAATAATTCTTCTACTTAGTTCGACAACTAGATATTTTTGGCATAGACCCGATCTATAGGTTCTTTACTTATTCTGATAAACACCCAAAGTGTGTGACCTCATAGGATCCCAATGTATTGAGCCACTAGAGGTTAACCTAAACTTGGCTTCCCATCTGGGAACCTTTACACTCAATGTTCAAGACTGATATGGAACCCGATAGCTCTAGACGATCAAATGGGCTTTCTAGAAAAGAAGTATGATCCCTTAATACTTGGAACGTAATGCATTTATGACTTAATCTTGTTCTACAGTAGTAACCAAAACAATATACTCCTTCCATCAGGTTAAGTACCATCCAATTTATTGAGCTCGGATTAAGTGTTAGCTCATGTAATAGACGTAGCTATCCTGGAATTAGACTTGTTCACTCAGCCATGTTGTATTAACCAGGGGCCCTAAGGTTCATCTCCCATTACATCACTATATCAGGAGTGATGGATCCCATCTTGACTACTCGGCTTACCAACATATGATCATCACTATACTTGTAATCACTCATGTCATCCTGATCACCAGGGTATGAATAAGTATGACCCAAAGTATAGCAACTCCTATATAAGGTAACTAATATCTCATGTCTAAGGATACCTGCACTGCTACTATAATAAGTCATGACACCAACACATGGATATAGTTATTTCCGAGTGTTTGTCTTATAGCGCTCTCCAATGTCTTACCTGAATACATTCATGTGTTAACTCAAGGTACCACCTTCATCTCGTGAGATCGGCTACTTGGATCTAATCCAAGGAGTAAGCCTACACATGCTAGTTTGTCCGCTCCACTGATGTCCAGTCTCATTGCAACTATGACTAGGGATATTTAGACTATTCATAATAATACGTATGTGCAGTTCTCACACCACAAAGCTCCCACTATGTCCTTGCACTTTTACTCTATGAAGTAGTCACAGACTTTGTCTTATCAATGTGCATATATTTAATACTATACAGATATGATACTAGTGAGATACAAGAATAAATTGAAAAACATTGATAAGCAACAAAGATGCATTAATTATTAATAATAATAATATGAAACCATTTATACATTATAACTAATTAAGACATATCACCCCAATTGCCTCTAGGACATACATCATGTCTAACAATCACTAGTGCAGAAAGGGCCTGTAGGGTCGCACTTTTTGGGAGGGTTGTACAAGAAACCGTTTGCATTGAGCATTAAAAAACACGGAGGTGGTTATTACGGATGGTTGTTACGCAACAACCGTCCGGAATACATATAAAAGTATTACGGACGGTTGTTAAACAAAAACTGTCCATAATACATCGTCCGTATTATAGTATTGCGGACGGTTATTTTGAATCAACCGTTCGCAATGAAAGATAGGTATTGCGGACGGTTATTATATAATAACCGTCCGCAATACCCTTCCATAAAAAATTGTAAAAAATGCATTACAGACGGTTCTAATGTAATGACCGTCCGCAATACGTATTCCGGACGGTTATTATATATGAACCGTCCGGAATACTTAATTCTTAAAAAAAAATTGTAAAAAATGTATTGCAGACGGTTCTAATGTAATGACCGTCCGCAATACGTATTCCGGACAATTATTATATATAAACCGTCCGGAATACTTAATTTTCATTAAATTTATAACCTCGCGCTTTTTCCTTTATTTTCCCGCCGCACTACAAAACTCCTAAGCCCTAAAAGAACTACGAAATCACATCTTAAAAACCCGCTGCCTTCGCCGTCCTCCAGCGATTTACCTTAAAAGAAAAACCTCAGCCACATCCTAAATCCTAATCGAACCCGCTACCTTCGCCTTCCTCCGGCACCACTTCTCTCTCTAGCGGCGATTCCAGTTCGCGCGGCGATTCCAGTTCGCTGCTTCAACTGTCCGATTCCAGTTCGCAGCTTCAACTTTCCGATTCCAGTTCGCTGCTTCAACTTTTCGATTCCAGTTCGCCGCTCAAGCTAACAGGTTGTGTTATTATGCCTGGATTCAATCCTTGTACTTGTTCTTGATTCCTGTACAAATTGAATATACATTTATAATGCGATGAATGATCTATTTTGTGGTTCCTTTTAAATCCAGTTCGAATGATAATCTCTGTGTTCTGTTATTTGTAAGTCTGGATTTTTAAGTCCCATTTGCATAGGAACAAGACTTGATTGTTGTTATTTATAGGGTAGTAGTTATGAGTCGTAAGACCCTGCATATAGAGCTGGTTTTATATCGATTGAAAAATGGGACGATTTCTTTTTTGTTAAAGACTAACCCTGTTGACCTTGCTTCTGTTGTTGGACAGCACCACATGAACTATTTGATTTAAAACAAGAGAAATAGTGATAAAAGTACTGGTATTCTGCAGACTGTCACCTTCTTATGCATTGTGCTATAATTTAGTAAATGAT
>CATIWQ010299816.1:0-20029 GCA_949673415.1 Euphorbia schlechtendalii
GGAATTGACGACTCCCATTAAAGAGTGGATACGGTTTGATCAACTTTAGCTTTCACTTGCATACCTTATAACTTTGCTTTGTTTTCTACTTATACTTTCTATTTCGAAGTTTATGATATGTCTATGTGTCATAATGTGTATTTAATGTTGAGTCTTTTATATTAATCAAGTTGTATGCTTTTGAGTTAAATTTAAGAGTAGTTTCGGGTTTAATGAGATTGTGTATCATCACTGGATCTGTGATTATAACGCTGTTTAGTGAGCCAACATTTTTGGAATGGTAACTTGCTAAATATGGCTATGTGAGAGCGACCCGTACTAAGCATAGTAGTATTGTTATCCAAGTTTATATAATTGTCTTAAGTCGTTTGCATTAGATTTAGAAAAGTCATTTCATGTGTTGCTCTGCGGTGAATAATTGAATATCTGAATATCTAGAACCGAATTTGTTAAATTAGTCTAGTGTAAGTAATATCTTTGTTGACTTTGTATGTTTTCTTTGCTATACTTGTTCATAGGGATAATCTATACTGATTTCTTCTACTCTAATCTATATACATTTATCCACCATCATATCTCATCCTACCCAATAAACAATAAAATCATTTATTTTATTTTCTTTGTTCCGTTACTCTTGTTAATCTTTAGAACTGGTTCCTTCCCTGTGGGTTCGACATCTTTTAAAACTACATCGTCACTGTATACTTGTAGTTATCATCATTTTTCTATTTGATAAGTGGTATTAACAACACCTATACTTTAAAGCCAAAATCTTGCGAACAAGTTATTAAACTTATCAGTAGAAAAGTGGCGAACATAAAACTACAAGATAATACCAGTTAGATACATGTTACCTACCAGATTCTAACAAGATACAAAAAACTACAATATAAAAATAGTTAAATATCAGTTACCTACCAGTATCTAACAAAATACAAAAAACTACAAGCTAATAGCAGTTAGATACCAGTTACCTACCAGATTCTAACGATTATGATTTCTGTCCTAGATAAGATCAAATGCATTTATAATTGTTTTATGTCATGCACTGATGATTTCTTAATACTGAATTAGGTTTTCAAACATGAATTTGACATTTTAGTCCATATTCAGAATATTTGGTAAACTGCTAGTATAATGCTATTTTTTTCCCAATTCTCATCTTTACATGTGATCTCACTTTCTTGGTTAGGTTCCACAATAGAGGAAGAAGATGATATGACGATGGATGAAGAGCATAATGACATTCAACTTGAAAGAGAACATTGATCTTTTAATCTAGCTATTGTACAACATTCGCAAGATGAACATTCCATCTTCCAAACTTTGTAGTTTAAATTATACAAATTCAAATAAAAATTTTTTGTCAATCACTTAAAAAATCATTATAAATTATGTTTTTTCAATGTCAATACTAGACAATTACCAGGTTCCTACAAGAAACCTATAAAATACATTGCTTTCATTTTGACCAGATTTGTAGGTCTTTAACTATTCAAACCACCCAAAATAGCTGCAAAAATTGCTTCCAATTGATTTTTAAATAACAAAAAATTTTTATATACAGCAACTGTATTCTAGTAGAAGTTCAAACATACATCAAAATCCAATCTATTACATTCAATAAATGTTTATTTCGGAAGGGAGCCTTGACTATCCAACATTTCAATAAGTATTTTGAACATGTCATCCTCACTCTTTGTATTGTTTGCTAATTTTTACACGCCGTACTTGTATAAATAGTTTGCGAGCCTCCTTCTTTGTTGATAGATATCAAAATTTTGAGGAATCTTCTTCCCCTCAATCTCAAACTCAATATAGCTCTAAACGTAAACACCGTAATCGCTGAAAATTTTAATATAAAGAAGATTAGGTTAGCATGCATTTGAGATAGGAAATACACAAAATAGATTAGTTCATTTTAGTGATTACAATGGACCAATACTAGATTTTTAATAGTTTGAGGCATGAACAACTTAAATACTAGATTCCTACCAGTTAACTACTATATTAGTATACTTAAGCAATTAGATTCCTACTAGTTAGCTACCAAATAAGTTCATTTTAGTAATTACAACAAATAAATACAGGATTTTTAAAAGTTTGAGGCTTCAACAACCTAAAAACTAGGTTCCTACCAGTTAACTACTAGATTAGTTCATTTTAGTTTTTATAAAAACTTTAAAATAGTTTATTAAAATATCAGGGGATGCAACGACATAAAAACTAGTTCATTACCAGTTAACCACTAGGTTCCTAGTAGTTAATTACTAGATTACTTCAATTTAGGAAATACTATGGATAATTCTACATCTTTAATAATTTGAGGCTTCAACAACCTAAGAAACTATATTCCTACCAGTTAACTACTAGATTAGTTCATTATTGTGATTAAAACTACAAAAAGTGAATTTAAAAAAGATAGAGGCATTCAAAAACTTAAATACTTGAACACTACCAGTTAACTACTAGATTTTTACAAGAAACTTAAAAACCAGTCTAAACTAAACATAACATTTCATTCAAAGAAAAATACAATGCATAAAAATTAAAATTGTAAGAGATTAATGCTTACAATATCAATATTAGATTCCTACCAGTTAACTACCATATAAGTTAACTTAAGCAAAAAACAATGGAAAATTCTACATGTTAAATTATTTTAAGGCTTCAACAACATAAAAACTATATTCATACCAGTTAACTACCAGATAAAAACCAGTAAACTAAATATAACATTTCATTCAAGCAATTACAAATTGATAAGAATTTAAATTGTAAGAGATTGATGATTTAACAACATAAATACTAGATTCCTCCAGTTAACTACCATACAAGTTCATTTAAGCAAAATACAATGGATAATTCTACATAAGTATTAATTTGAGACTTCAAAAACCTAAAAATTAGATTCTTACCAGTTAACTACTAGATTAGACTATTATTGTGATTAAAAAAATACATAAACTAGATTTTCAAAAAGAAAGAGCTATTAAAAAACATAAATACTACAACATTACCAGTTCACTATCAGATATTTACAAGAAATTACAAAAACAAATTTAATACTACACAAATACCATATATATACTGGATAGATACTAGATACTCACTTAAAACATATAAATACCAGATCATTACCAGATATATACCATATCTATAAAAATGGCTAGATCGATCAAATTTCAAAACCAAAATACAAACAAAAACAGTTTGAAAAATGAAAAACAATACCTCAAGTTTGGGTACCTCTTCTATTTCTTTTGATGGACTAGCCTTAGAAGCAGTTGAAGTTAGGGGTGAGCAAAACTCGGTTCGGTTCAAAAACCGAACCGAACCAAAAACCGAATGGGGGGAATTTTAGAACCGAAAACCGAACCAAATTGTTTCGGTTCGGTTCGGTCCGAACCGAAATAATTCGGTTTGGTTTTCGGTTCGGTTCGGTTTTAAACCAAAAATATATTTTTTTTATTTTACATTAATTTTTTTTCCATAAAATAACTAAAAATCAATATAAATAATTTTTAACACATGTAATTTATTGTTGATTTGAAAAAGAAACCTTAATTGTCAAGTATTAAATGAAAATTGAATGTGAAAATAATTATTAAATTAATTTAAAATTAATTAAAATTTATATTTCGGTTTTCGGTTCGGTTCTCGGTTTATTTGGTTTTTTTCTCAAAAATCGAGAACCGAACTGAAAACCAAATTATTCACATATATGGACCAAGAACCGAACCAAATTAGTTCGGTTCGGTTCGGTTCGGTCCAGTCCGGTTCGGTTCTCCGATTCGGTTCGGTTTTATTGGTTCTTTGCTCACCCCTAGCATGAAATTTAATAGACTTTAACATTCGACCTTATTGCCTACATCTTTGTAAAAGTTCACCCCGACATGAAAATCTCTAGCACTTATATGTTTGGTACGTGCAGATGTATGTGTTCAGTACTAGCTTGTGGTTCACAATCACTATTTCCGTCTTTTTTTCTTTAAATTTCATTGAGCTAAACTCATGAACAATTCATTTATATGTTAGTGAACTTGTTGGTTTATATTATTTTTCTAAGAATCTAATGTTGCATTTATTACACTACTTAAATTAACTTTATTGTTCAATAAATAATGGATAAAAATTCTCTAAGTTTGGTAGGTGATATCTTGTAAATTTCAATCAATCATAATCATTCATCCAGTTTTAATGATTGAGATTAAATTTTTCTACGAAATTCGCAGTGAAATTAAATCTAAATTACTAAAACTGGATGAATAGTTAATATTGACTGAAGTTTACCAACATACCAAAGTTAAAATATAGATAATCCCTATTCATAAATAATAATACATTTTTAATCGTGGTTTTAGGTTTTATTAAAACCAAATAATTAAATTATTACATCATTAATTTTTCAAGTTTACATAGAATATATAGTCATTAATAAAGTTTCTTTTAATATGCGTACTCGAGCTATTTCACGAGTTTTATTGAGTTAGCTTGTGAATTTGTTGATGGACTCTAAGTAACCCTAAATTTTCAAGTGGAACTTTGGTTAGTTTAAACTCGTCACTAAGCCGGTAAATAAAAGCTTGTCTCATTTCGGCTCGAATTTAGTCAAGTTAATTCAATTTTATTTTTACTCCATTTGAGTTAAATTTTCTTCTTTCACTGGTTTTCGAATCTTGGTGACCTAACTAGGACATCTCGTGATGAAAATAAAATTCCTTGTAATGAAATATTAATATAAATAATAAAACCGAAATTTATTACATCGAAAGATTGATGTTTGTTTGTTTCATCAAATATCTTTAATAAATTTCATAAGCTGATTTCGGTTTTATCCGGAATATCTGAATGCTCAACCACCACGAGTGATAAAATTAAAAATGAAAAAAATAAACTTAGAAAAATATGAAGAAAAATGAAAAAATTAATGAAAAATCCAGTGAAGATATTTAGAAGGTTGACCGAAATAGAACACATGAATAAGATTTTAATCCCATTTTTCTTGTTCAAAACCATTTCCAGCGCGTCACTGTCTGTTGTCCCCTTTTTTAATCATAATTCCTATTTTATCCTTCCTCACAGATCTGCCTGCATCTCGTCTCACATTTCCTACCCCCTTTCTTCTCTAAATTCTTCACACTCCTAAGCTCCTCAGCTTAATTACTCCCAGTCAAATTAAGGTCAGCTTCTTCTTTCTTCTTTCCTTTGCATTTCCAAATTCATTCCTTTTATTTTTGCTTTCTTCATTTATGATCTGATTTTGATTTGTCATATGCATCTGATTCTTCATCTGTCCTTACTTGTTAACTTGCTTTCTTTTGCATTTTTAACTTCAACCATTCTATCATTTTGGCCGTATTTGCTTTCTTCATCCTAGATCTGTTTCTGAAATTTTCTATTATATAAATTTGAATTCAGTTTGTGTTATTAATTCATAGAATTTATCTGTTTAAGAAACTTTTTGTTCGATGGATTCTGTTCAGGATTTTGGGGGTTCTATGGCTCTGAGTTTTGATTTAGGATCAATCCTTTGTTTTGCTTGGACAACGGTTCTTGTTTCCCCTTTCGCAGAAGCTGAACCATATGGTTTTTTCATTTTATGCTTCTTAATGTGATTTTCATCTCACACATTGTATGTCATCTCGATGACCATCCACTAAAATGGATTTGATTTGAGCAAACATATGCTCCATTTTGAAGATGGCTTGTTTGATATTGGTTTTAACATATTCTTTGTATTGGTGTTTGTTGATTAATTTACTCTGCATTCTTTTAATTTGTTTTTGGTCCCAAAATATGCAGGATTGTGAAGTGTTTCCATCCATGGAGGGAGTTGGGGGTGGGGGTACCTCAGCGGCATCACCTGTTGGCCAAATGGGACATAATGCTTGGAGGATGTATCAATATTATCTGGATAAGACTACACCACACACAATCTATAGGTGGATTGGGACTGTTGTTATAATCACTATTTACTGTTTGCGTGTCTACACTATTCAGGGGTTTTACATTATTTCATATGGGCTTGGAATATATTTGTTGAACTTGCTTATTGGGTTTTTGTCTCCTCTGGTTGATCCTGAAATTGATCCTTCGGATGGCCCTCTACTGCCTACTAAGGGTTCTGATGAATTCAAGCCCTTCATTCGCCGCCTTCCTGAATTTAAGTTCTGGTAAGAAAATTTTTTGTTCACAGATTTGATATGTTATGAATTTAATGACATACTAGTTAAAAGCTAATAGTTTTCCTTTTGAAGTTTTTTATTAGAAAATCATGGTGTTTCATCAAATCATAATAGCTGGTTCATTTTTATTAATTTTTTGGTAACTCTGTTTTTGCTTCCTTATTTATCAACAACTTTTTTATTATTTAAGTTTGACATTTAAGTTGATTTGACACCTTTTCAAATGGTGCATTTCCTAATTAAGCCAAGCTCTATGATACTTCAACTTGAGATCTAGCTCATAGCGACTTGAGGTTCTTCTCGCTGAAGCCAATTTTACAAGGGAAGGTTTTAAAATAACATTGTTAAGGATGGAATTTTTTCAAGGAAGAAGCGTTTATAAGCTTCGAGGGGTTTAAAACTCTTCAAATTTTTATGAAATATTAAGACTAAAAGTTGGAATTATATGGAAAGTTCAATTATCACTTTACAAAATTAACCTCATTTTATGGAGTACCAGTATTATTTTTATGAATATTGCTTAGAAATCATCATTTTAGTGTCTGTTTATGAAATCATATTTGCAATAATATGTCCATGTACTTCTAAATTCTAATCAAACATTACATTAATGTGGTTCCATGTGCCTCTTGGCTTATATCACCAACTGTTTGGGGCATTTCACTAGATTGTTTAATCAGCTTTCATGACTTTGTACAATAGTGGTTATGCTTTGGTTCACAGGACAAGATACATTGGGTGCCCATTTACAGTTTTGAAGGACGAAAAATCCTTCTTTTGAACTCCGTAGAGGGAGTTTAACCATGCTTCTTTGTATGGCATATTTCTTTTAGCAGAGCTGTTTAGTAACTAGTCCATGTGCTCTTTGGGAGTTAAAGCATATACAACCATTTCATCCTAGCATATATTCTAGCAGTTAGTTTTGGTTCCTTGTTACTTGAGCAGTTTCATATTTCTTAAGAATCAGTAGAAGCTAAATTAAACTTTTTTCTAAGTACTTGCATAGTTTTATGTAATATATGTTCATTCACACAAGTTAACAAGGCATGTGGGTATTTGCCATTGCAGCAGTGGTATGCTATGCAGTTTGTTTTAAGCAGAATGGGATTGTATCGGTAGTTAGTTCAAAAGAGTCTTGCAACTGAGTTTTTAGTACACTCTTGCATGCTTGGCATGAAATTATTTTCTTATGTATTGTTGCAATTCCAGGTATTCCTTCACAAAGGCATTCTGCATAGCATTCGTGATGACCTTCTTTTCCATGTTTGATGTTCCTGTCTTTTGGCCTATATTGCTTTGTTATTGGGTCGTTCTTTTTGTCCTTACAATGAGGCGTCAAATTGCACATATGATCAAATACAAGTATATTCCATTCAGTGTTGGAAAGCAGGTCAGTATAAATTTCTTTTTGGTGTCTTAATCTTCTCTTACGAAACTACTTGTGTGGTTTTGGTTATGTTTATCACTCATCAGCTACTCTGGATATATGTCCCCTTTGACTTGACCTCTTTTGACAAATTGGTTAATATTACACGTATTATTATTACAATATAATATCTGTATTGCAGGCTTTTACACGTGTCAATTAATTATCTGGACATGTCCTTTCTAAATTGATTTGTCAAAAATGTCAAATCGGAACTTCAAGTTGCTCAGAAATTTCACTGGGTAGCAAATCGAGTTCCAGAAGTTGAAGGTGGTATTGATCTTTTATCTGAGAGATAGCACTCCTAACTTTTTAATTTTTGACAGAAATATGGAGGAAAGAAGCCTTCTGCCAGTAGCAGCGGCTCACGCGGGGACTAAAGCATGAGTAGTTTCATAGGGCACGTTGAGAAGGATCAGATCAGAAGAAAAAAAATATAGATGTAAGGATTGATGTTAATTGATTTTTTAGTCTTCTTGATGTTGATGTTATGACAGATTTTTTTGTATTCACTTGAATTATGCCTTGGCATTTTACAATGTCAAGAGTGATGATACTTGAATCATGCCTTGGCATTTTACAATGTCAAGAGTGCTGATGTTGCAGAAGCATATTTACGTTGTTCATGCAAATATTAAGAATATTTTCACTAGAATCTGTGAATGAAAATTGCTTTAGGAAGTTGGTAATGGTGTTTCCTTGATGCTAGAAGAACGTTTTGCATCGTTTCACTCGTTTAGCATTCTTGTCCTAGATTATGCTTTCATCAGATATCAGATTCAGTTATGGTACCTGTGATATAATGAAACCAATATGATCTAGTAGAAAGAACATGTACAGGTTTCGCAAAATAATGTTGTCCTCTTAGTCTTAGCTTAGCCAAGCAGCAGGCACAACATCGGATTCACAGACCCATTTCAGTGCAATTTCAAACAAACCAAACATTTGATCTTGAGCTTCTGCGTGACAAACATGTAATCAAGTCACTTAGAAATACAACGGGCAAATCTGGTTTTCCAACTTACAAGACAACTTCACATCGTTCAATGCAATGATACTATTTGAAAATTTTCACATCTTCAAAACCATTTTCTGCATATTTAATTGGTAAAACGAAGTTATCAACCTCAAACTCATCAATCAAACAGATAAGATATGCAAGAAAGATCCTTTAATGTAAGATACCAAAAATTTGACAATAATTTAGTAAGGTATTATAAAGTGCGCAAAATTGGAAATTGCCTCAACGTTCAATATTCTATGACTGCAGGCGCCTAATTCCCTCTGCCTTTCTTTCCATTCATAGCTGCACCCTTCCCAGATTTCTTACCTCCCTTTGCATTCATACCCTTCTTTGAAGTCCCTTTTCCTTTTCCTTTACCTTTACCTTGTTTGCTCATTCCATTCACCCGTTTATCCTTTTTCATCCTACGATCAACAAGCACCTTCCCCTTTCCAGTTTTCACTTGAACTCCTTTCTTTGCAACCACAAACTCCTTCTTTGGCCTTTTTGGAGTAGCCTTCTTATACAGCTGTTCGATCATCTTGCTCTTTGACCGGTCAGAGATGTCTGCCTGTTCTGATATGGTGTTTGCCTTCTTGCGAACCTTCTCAAGCTTTCTCATAGCCACCCGCTTCTTTCTAGCCTTCGCCTCTGCTACTTTCTTCGCAGGCCTGGCATTTATATCTTTAAACTGGGCTTTCATTGCAGCTATCTCCTCCTTCGTTATAGGCTTCATTGGCTGGCAGTGCCTCCTCTCTTCTTCCACAAACCACCCAGGCAAGCCTTCATCATCATGAAACATATATTTGTTATAAGCATCGTCTAGTATTTCCTCCCTTTGCCTTTTCCGCATCATTTTCTTCGCATAAGCTAATATTTCAGCCTTAGTTTCAACATCATCATCATCATCCGACTCATCTGAGGACGAATCGTCACTGGAATCGGTAGCTGGAGCAGGGACTATCTCAAAATCTTCTTCTGCCTTGGAAGTTCGAGCTTTAGCAGTAGGATTGGAGCTCACTGCATTTTTCACATTCTTTTTCGGAATTGCAGGTTTATCTTCCTGCATATTTACCGGCATTTCATCTTTGCTATCACACTCATCCAAGTCTCCATCCTCCACAGCTTTAGCAAACACGTCCTGTTCAAACCACTGCTTTGTCATCTCATCTTGGGTGGGCACATTGCCATCATTGAATGGTACCATAAGGGGATTTGCTTCCTGATCCCCCTCTTCTTTATCTGAACCGTCATAATCAGAATGCACAGCATCGATGTTGGCATCATCCTGCTTTAAATAATGTGAAAAACAAAATTGATGTCAACAATTATTAAACTATAAACTAAACATTACAGTGATAATGTACTGAAAATAAAAAAGTTTCTTTGGTTAGGCAAAAGCAAACACTGGAAGAGATTCGTACCTCCATAAGTGCAGAAAAGGCCTTCTTTGCACGTTTGCGCTGCTTATTACTTCCCTCTTTTTTGGCTGCAAACCTTTCATAAACCTTATCGAGAAACTCTTCCATTTTCTCATCATACCTAACATCAAATACCATATTATATACTAAAAATTCAACGAACTATCCTAACCCCCCAAAAACAAAGCAGTGATGCATGGATATTCACTTACCTTCTGCGTTCTTCATCAGAGTCCACATCACTGGATGAATGGTCCTGAGCTCCGTCTTCTTCATTTTCACTTTCCTCTAAATCACCATTCTCAACATCATTTTCAGCAGAATCAACAGCTACCAAGTCTTTCTTACCCTGAAAAATAGAACACAAGTATTAAAATAATATACAGGCCATCAAATTTCATAATTTCCGTACTTTTTCCCCCTATGCTCTGGCAACTATATTATGCTTCATTATGAAGCTTCAATCACGAAAGTAAATCAACAGTTATTTATTCAAAATCATTTACTTGATTCGGTATAAAACCTTCGAAAACCATCTCTTTGTATGGACGTGGCCTATATCATTCCAGTATGAGATAAGAAGAATGAAGGAGCCTAAACAATTAATTTAGCCCCAATATCCTTTTCATGCAAAACAAATGCATCTCTTGAGATAAAAACAAGATAAAGAAAGACACATACCTTGATGGAAGAAAGAGAGAACAATTCATGATCAACATAGCCATCTTCCAGTGCATCTACTTGCATTCCAGTTGCTTTTCGGGCCTTGTCCTGAATGATAACATCATAGTGACAAACAAGTAAGCTGGGAGATAAGACACACGGCTCCATAAGAATAAAATCAAACTCTATTCAGTCATCCGTTTCCAAGTGAGACACGTTGACAAAGTCCTAATACATCTAGTTCAAGAAACAAACTTTTCACAACATAACGTTTTTGACAAAACATCCAGGACAAACCTTAGCTCGTCTTTTGGCATCACGTTTTTGTGCCTGTTTGTTCTTCCTGTCTACAGCATAACTTAGCTCTTCCATTTCATTGAGCAACTTATCATCTTCATCCTCTTCATTCTTTTCCTCACCATCAGTGGCTTCAGTAGAATTAGCCTTCTGTAATGGAGACAGTGCCTTTCTTAAATGCATCCGCCACCTACATACAGGTATATATATTATTTTGTGCATTTACATAGTTGTTAAAGGCGGGCCTTGGGCATGCCTGACTTAGGGCGCCACTTTTGGAGCCTCGGCATATGACAGGCGGGTTGGTGTCCAACAGGCACGCCTCAAACACTTCTAACTTAAGGGGTTTAATTTTGCATAAATAAGTTTTTTGCATCCATTTTTAAGAGTTTTAATAATAATATAAGGCTAGATATTCCTAATTCAATTCTTATTGAGGCCAAATCAAATCAAGTATAGATATTCTTAATACAACATGTAAAATTTACATATATACCAAGGCTCCAACAATTCTATTTAATGGTTTTAACTTACTTTAATATATTTTCCAATTTCCATCTATTTTTAAGAGTTTTAATAAAAAAAATTAAGTGTAGATGTTCCTAATTCAATTCATTTCAAGGTTAGATTAATTCAAGACTATATAGTAAATTTTACATGTGTATGTACCTCTAACAATTCTCTTAGTTCTTGCTTGGTATATTATTACATCTAACTTCACTTTGTAAGAAAAATACTTTTTGTAAATTTTTGGCGACTAATGTACCTCAGACGCGCCTTCGGGCAAGGCTAGCCCTCTTGCGCCTCTGTGTGCCTAGCGCCTCTAACAACTATGTGCAATTATAAGTATTAACCAATGCACATTCATTTATACAACGTGCACATGTATAAATTGAAAAGGCAACAAATTCAACCTGAGCGGAACTGGCTTAAGAGCCGCATTCTATCTTTGAAAAAATATAAACCTAAAATCAGTTCAAGATCCGAAAATGAAATACCAGAAAATCGTTATTTATCATCTTTACACAGTAATTCTGAATTTGATAAACTAAGATTGCCTTACATATTTACATTTTGCGATAAATTCTCAATAAGATGTAAATTAATTAGCTGGAAATGGCTTGAACCCAATCAGTAAGAGATTGAAAGTTAAAGTTGATAATAGACTTGGGAATTGAGATTAGCTCAATCACAAATCATCCCAGAAATCATAGAAACAATCAAATGTAGAGAAAAAATTATGACCAATGAGCCTTCTCAACCTTAATATATTATAAAAGGACAACTGATCAAGTATAAGTAATTATGAAAGAAACTTCGATAAATTTTTTATTTCTTCCAAATACATAAAAGGAAAAAAAGAGCTGTACAGAAAAGGAGTAAGATTTTAACTTAATTTTTAGTCTTATTTCTATCTCGTTAAATTAAAGCTAGGCTTGTAGGGTGGCAGAATCCTAGAAAGTGAGCAAAGAAATCAAATTTTGGAATAATAAATCTTTTCCTCAAGTAGAATATGCATATTAACGCATAATATTTTGATCAGATCCATAGAGTAGAATCAGTATCTTCCTTTGAAAAAAAAATACAATGACAGAGCGAGGGAATAGATATTATCTTACTTCAGTAGATGCTTGAAGTCTTGCTTCCCCAAGACACGAAGATCTTCACAAAGAGCTTTAACCTGATAAAAAACAATCAATTTATTTGTCCCAAACTTGGAAAAATGGGATTATCATGATAAAGAAAGAAGTACCTCTTCCGTAGTTAAGGCATGATCCTTTATTGGCAAAGAAGCTGGATCCTCAAATGATATGGAAGTAGCTAAGCCGAGAACCTCAAGAGGTGAGCTAGACCAAACAAAATCTGTAGCAGACAACACTTCCCTCAAAACACTTTGCCCATCTTTATACCTAGAGTTGGTTTCAATGAACCATGAAAAAAATTCAAGATTACAATTATCTGATTCAAATGATCTGCAATTCATTTAACTTCTAAAATACATGTTTACTCGATATAATATACTATGTCCTAGTTGCCTCATCATCTTAGGCGTGAATGAAATATTAAAAAAATGAACAGTTTCAGGATTTTTTGAGAACAGAAGCAGCAGACCTATTAAATGAAATGTGGGAAATATGAACTACATTTCTCTTATATGAGGCTGCATAAAGAATACGAAAATTCAATTGGTAGGATGGCATACCCATCACGATTTCGATTCTGCTTTGTTGGCCTGAGAACATCCTGCACCACCTACACAAAGTAACCAGATACAAGAAAATAAACCAGCAATGACTAGGGAAAAAAATTAAAGAAGATAGCAGAGGGTAGATCATGAAGTACCTTCCGCTGCGGTTCTTCAGATCCCTGAAATAGATGTTTCACATCAAGCAGGCGTGGATCTATCTTTGCAGGAGCCTTATACTTCAAGCCCAAAACAAATATTTCTGCAGATGCTGAACGACTAGCTGCTGGTTTATCCACCTCAACCTTTTCAAACAACTGCAAAGGCAAAATCAACAAAATTAAAGCAATTCCACATAATGAAATGATCAATTTGTGCAGGAGAGGAAATTCACCTGATTGAGGCAGTACAAGACCGAATTGTAATCTTGGGACCTGAAAATCTACCAGAATGCAATAACGAGCTTTTAAGGAACAAGGAATCTGAAATTCATCTATTACTAAGCCACGCTTCCAGGGACATCTTAATACAAGTCAACCAAATAAAAAAGCAAAGATTACAAATACAACGAATAATGTCAATTACTGAACAAAGCTAAACGGGCACACATTGAGAAAAAAAAGCACAGAATCATATAATCGAGGCACATTAGTCAACTTTCACAAATTACAAATCTAAACGAAGTAACAGTTAAAAAATCCAAAACTAAACCAATTCAAAATCAAACAAGAGACAAAAGCAATTCTAGTAAACAAATCCAACAAAAAATCTTACTTTAGTCACAAAAGTGCCTTTGGGAGCTAGAAACTGCGTAGCGAGTTTAACAGCATCAATGACAAGCGCATTCTGGGACGTAGATTCTTGGGCCCAAGCGCCACCAATATTAGGGGAACCATCGTGCAAAACCAAATCAAAAGCCTTGACACCATTCTCACTCATAATTTTCTTAACCTTAGCTTTACACTCGGGCCTTGTGATGTCCTGCTCAATAGAGAGCGCTCCACGAACAGGAGCGATCTTGACCAAATCAATTCCAAGGACGAGACTGCCAACAGGAACACGCTGCACAGCCACCTGCATCCAACCACCGGGGGCGGCGCAGAGGTCGAGGACGGCGCGAGAGGAGTGGAGGAAGTGGAATTTGGATTCGAGTTGGATGAGCTTCCAGGAAGCACGAGAACGGTATCCATGTTCTTTAGCAAGACGATAGAACTTATCCAAGCGATGCTTACCTTTAACCTTACCCATGGTGGGATTCTGGCTACGAAATTGAGATTTCAGGTGAGATGGAGGAGTCTCCTTCTCTGCCTCTGTGGAGAGCCAAAAAAAAGAGACGTAAAACCCAACAGATGTAGGGTTTTTTATTGATATCTTTCCTTACACGTCACTATTTTAGGGCTCCAACGAATTTCTATCGAGGCCTGTATCTAAAATATTGGCCCAGCTCTTTAATTTTGCAGGTTCCAGCTCGGCCCTTATGTAATGTACTTGTGTGCTTCAAATTCACCCACCAAATTTATTTTCTCATACTTGGGTTAGTTTTATATATATTTATTGAAAAATAATTATAACCTCCTTGTATTTTGAATAAATACATTAGTATCTTTTTATATTTTGAAAAAAAATTTACACATCCCTACGTTGTCTTTTTCATACTACAAACTTCTTGTGTTAGATATCATCTCATTTTATATCAAAATTTTTAACATAATATATGTTTATGAATAAAAATTGGTCCTATATATCATATTTTAATATGTTATGAATTAAAATTGCTCAAAAAGTTATTTATTGTTATTTTATTTAATAAAATTATACATTAAAAATCACAAAAATGTCTTGCAAATTGTCAAAAATGTACTTTTTATTATTACAAACCTCATAATACAAACAAAATAAAACTAATTATACTAACAAATACTTGTTATGTTAAGAATTTTAATAGAAATACACATAATTAAAGATGCATGGAGGTTATATTATGAAAATCGCAAAATGTAAGGAGGTTATAATTATTTTTCATAACATAGGGAGGTAGTAATATATTTAGTCAAAATATGGGGAGGTTATAATTATTTACCCTATATTTATTAATCCGTCTTCTATTACTAATCCACGACTAAGTTATGTTCATTTCAACTGTGAAATTTAAACTGAATTTAAATTAATTAATATGAACTGAACTTAATGAACCTGAACTAAGATAAATTTAATGAATAAGATTACACTAATTGATGAAATAAAAGTAAAAATAAATATTAAGTTAAGAAATAATTAATACTAGTTATTAAAAATAGTATTAAATGATATTAATTAATTAATTATTATTATAATATGTAATAATAAATAAATTTACAAATATAATAAAATTAATTATAATTAATATAAATATAAACAAATAATTTTAATATATTATGATAAATAATTAATAAAATATACATAGTTATATTTACACGTATCTAATAATAAATAAAATAATTATAATAATATTATTAATAATAAAAAATGTTTAATTACATAAAATCATTTAAGTATAATTTTGTCATGCAAGTAATAATTATTTGTTGAAATTGTGTTATTTGGAATAAAATTATCACTTACTATTAATTATAAAAAATAAAAGTAATAACACTTTTAATTGATAAATATTCTCATGTTGTTGTCTCAATCACATTTTCTAATTAATGAATATTATGATTATTACTATTTATAAATTATTCTTAATACGTTTATAATTATAGTTAGCTTCATTGTTTAAAAATTATTTTTCCATATTAACATTTTTATTTTTTATGTTATTGATTATTATTGTTATTACTATTAATTTCTATTGAAGTATTATATAAAATAATTATTATTAAATTTAGGATTAATATACTTGAACTTAACTAGATTTATTGAACCTGATAATTGAACTAAATTTAATACAATGGACCTAATATGAACTTAACTAATTATACTTAACTAAACTCAACCAAATTGAAAGTGAAAAGTACATGTTCTAAACTATCGACATCAGATTATTTTCATACTCTGCGCATGTATAAGAAGGTCCCGATAAATATATTGAAGAGGAAAAAACCAATATACGAGACTACAAAACCAAATTGTTCCTAACAACAGTCTCTAGTACTCCAATTTTTTTTTTTGTAGTGTGCAAGTAAGAAAACAAGTCTTCCCCACCTTGCGTGACAAGTGACAACGAGCCATATAAAAAAACTAACATACTTTGGCAAAATACTTATTTTATAAAGTCATCCATAATTACAAATGCAAAGAGAGAGGGGAAGGATCTTTTATTTTCGATTTAATACATAATAAATCTTTAAATTTGATAACTTTTATTAGTTGATGCCTCAAACTTTAAAAAGTTTATACCAGTCCCTTTAACTTGGCAAAAATTCTCTCACCGGTCCCCTCAATGTCACATTATTATTAGAGAGAGTAAATTAAAAATTGACATATTTGAAAAGTCGAACCAATCATTAATTGACACGTTCCATTGAGGGGGGATGATGATCACACTTTTATCAACTTTAAGGTGATAGTAGAGACTTGTCAAAGTTAGGGGCAGCAACTAATAAAAGTTGTCAAATTTAAGGGGTTAAATATGTACTAAGCCTAATTATAAGTTGGCCATATACATTACTCAATGTCACATGTTATGAATTAGGCATATGTTGATTGTGGATTTGTGTTCATTGGTAGATATACAAACAACAATTGGCAAAATGAATAACGAAAGAAGCCAAATACATCAATCACTCGCCCGTACACTTGCCTTAAATAGTTCATGTCCTACGACATTTCACTTGTTTTGTTAAGTTTCCAAACTTCATAAAAGTGCATCGGTCCCTTGAATCACATGTTAACTTCTAATTGTCATTTTACTAAACATGACATTTGGAGTGTAAACTTGTGATTTTTGCCAACAAATTTTGAAAAGATAAAGAGAAATTTCGGAAAGTTGCGTAAAGAGACGTTGCTGATCAATGAGAAAAAAATGTTTGTGACCCATATGTATGCCTTTCAACACAAGTAATTCGTTGAAATGGCTGCATATAACATTGTATGTTCAAAATGAGAAAAAATGTTTGTGTCGATGTATCATATCATCTTACCTAATTTATAATATTATATTCCACTTAATTAGTTGGAGCATTCTGGAAATTCATATTCGAAAGTCTCAACTTAGTTCATGTACAAATGAAGTTATATGTATTATGTGTATGGTGACGAAGGTTTAGTGCATCTGGAACCCGTTATATTTGTTCAAAACGGGTTATTATCACTCGGAAATTTGAAATGTGCTAAATAAGTTCCTACATTTTTTTAAAACGCATAACTTTACCCTTCAATGCCACATGTTGGTTTATGATTGGTTTGACTGTTAAAAAATATCATTTTTCTGATTTTTTTCTTTCCTACCAAAGTTGATACGTGACATTGGGAGGTCAAATTAGTGCATTTTTAAACAAATTTAGAAGGATATTTAACATATTTGAAAGTTTAGAATGACAAGAATCCATTTTGAATAAGTTCAAAAATGTGTAAATGCATCAATCCATGAATAAATAAATATTGGGTATAAATGCACTAAATTAATATTTAAATTTTATTATAACTATTTAAGCGGTCAATTTATCTAATTCATTTATTAATTTCTTGACAAAACTGATAATTGAATCCACAAACGCTCAATAGAGATGAACCAAATGGGTTATGCTACTTAAGTTATATATATGAAATAAGCTTATAAGTAGTACTCATGGTCCATCAAATTTCTTTTTGGGAACCATTAGATTGTCGAATAATTAGTTAATACATTGATATTAAAAATACATATAAAAATATAGAGTGTGGAATTTGAGGGTATTACGTAATATTGAAGTATAAAGATATTATGTATGTGGAGAAGTATTTAATGATGAATGATAAGAATTATTTTACAATAATGCCTAGCTTCAGTCCAACTCAGCCATATTCATAGTTTGATCTGCATTTGTGGGTGTGGACTTTGGATGATATATTTGTTTGTGTTATTTTTAATTCAATTATTCACACACACACACGAACACTTTAATTTTTGAGAAGTCTGAAATTCAAAAACAACTATGATGAATCTAATATAAAAAAAATAAAATTATATTTAAATTGTTTCATTCATTTATTTTATTCTACTGAAAAGTTATTTTATTTAACTGCACATTAGATTGTTTACTATATCTGAGAAATATGGGGAACAACTCTAATTTTTGTATTATCAAATACTTTATTTTAAGTTTTAATTATTAGAGTTGAACTCAAATTCTGTTTATCCTACGTATCAACTACATAAATGAACTCCTGGATTGAGTTGTACTGAGCTATATTTACAGGTTGATTTGTATTTGTGATTTTGTGTGCTAGTTGAACGGTAGGAATTTGTTGTCAACTACATAAATGAACTCCTGGATTGAGTTGTACTGAGCCATATTTACAGGTTGATTTGCATTTGTGATTTTGTGTGCTAGTTGAACTGTAGGAATTTGTTATCAACTACATAAATGAACTCCTGGATTGAGTTGTACTGAGCCATATTCACAGGTTGATTTGCATTTGTGATTTTGTGTGCTAGTTGAACTGTAGGAATTTGTAATGGGAGCCGGTTATTTTGCACCAATGCTCCAATCTAATATTTATTATATCTTAATCCAATTTACTTATTTAATTTTACTAATTCTTATCTAAGTTATTTGTCGCCTATTAATTTATTCTATGAAATTGCATGCATATTTACGCTAAGACAGCCACCTTCTTCATTAGTTTAGATAACTTAAGTAGTAAGAAAACGGCTTCAGACAACCAAATTTATTTGACCTTTTCGTTTTTAGTATCACACAACATATAATTATTATAATTAAGCTCTAAAGTCGGAACTTGATAACACTATATGTACAGATACAATAAGATGCCACTTCTACAATATCCTCCGTTGTCGGAGTTCACACACCAGCATTTATCTCACAATAATTATAAACACTGATTCCTAATAATTATTTCAATTCCAATAACGAAATGGGTGCGGGTGCGGGTGCGGGATTAGTGAGCATTTGTGGTTTAATTATGATAATAATAAGCCAAATAAGTGGCGCAGTTGACTTGTCGAATGCAATATTGATAAGAGTAGACCAGTCTGGGAAAGGAGACTTTACAAAAATACAAGATGCGATTGATTCAGTTCCGCCTAATAACTCTGAATTAGTATTCATCTGGGTTAAGCCTGGAACCTATAAAGAAAAGGTAGTAGTACCTGCAAATAAGCCATACATTACAATAAGTGGAACCAACCCAGCAAAAACAATAATAACATGGAACCAAGGTGGCAATATTAAGGAGTCTCCCACTCTTTCTGTTTTGGCTTCTGATTTCGTAGCCCGTTCTCTTACCATTCAGGTACCTTTTTTCGATTTTTTTACTTTTAAGTTTTTCAATTAAAGAAATATTCAAAATGAACAATATAATGTGGTTATTGCAGAATACATACGGAAGTGGAGACAAAGCAGTAGCATTGAGAGTAGCAGGAGACAGAGTTGCATTCTATGGGTGTAGCATTCTCTCATACCAGGACACTCTCCTTGATGAAGCTGGATCCCATTACTATAGCAATTGTTACATTGAGGGCGCTACTGATTTCATTTGTGGCAATGCTGCTTCCCTCTTTGAAGTCAGTTCACTTTTACCTCATCATCCATCATTTGTTATTTAAATATATAATTTGATTTTGAATTCTTTGTTTGTTTCAGAAATGTCATGTGCACTCCATATCGAAAAACAACGGATCGATAACAGCACAACACAGGGACA
>CATIWQ010299875.1:0-11195 GCA_949673415.1 Euphorbia schlechtendalii
TACTTGCAAATCACTTATCAATAAAAGTTTTCGTTCTTTAATATTTGTTTGTTTGATATTTGCAAAGAATAGCATCCTAGTGGAGGTTCTGTATGGGCCAAGACCGAATTCAAAGTAGACACAGGAATTGCGGGAATTGACAACTCCCATTAAAGAGTGGATACTATTTGATCAACTTTACCTTTCACTTGCATACCTTACAACTTTGCTTTCTACTTATACTTTCTATTTGGAAGTTAATGATATGTCTATGTGTCATAATGCGTATTTCATGTTAAGTCTTTTATATTAATCAAGTTATATCCGTTGGAGTTAATTTTAAGAGTAGTTTCGGGGTTAACATTATCGTGTATAATCACTAGATCTATGATATAATGCTGTTTAGTGAGCCAACATTTTTGGAATGGTAACTTGCTAAATGTGGCTATGTGAGAACGACCTGTACTAAGCATAGTATTGATATTGTCCAGGTTTATATAATTGTCTTAATTCGTTTGCGCTAGGATTAAAAAAGTTATTTCATGTGTTGCTCTGCAGTGAATAATTGGACATCTGGGTATTTTGAACCAAGTATGTTAGATTAGTTTAGTGAATTGTAACATCTTTGTTGAACTTGCATGTTTTCTCTACTATCTTTATTTCGTAAGGAAAATCTATATAATTAGATTCTCTAATCTTTCGTATCTATATTAACTCATTCTTCATTCTAACCCTCCTATCCAAAATATCATTATATTTTATTTTCTTTCTTTTATCTTCCTTGTTGATCTTTAGAGCTAGTCCTTCCCTGTGGGATCGATATCTTTTAAAACTACATCGCAACTGCATACTTGCAGTTATCATTATTTTTCTATTTGGTAAGAGGTACTGACAACACCTATACTTTATGTGAACAAGTTTATTGCATCATTAATATATAGCCAAACTCTTTGCGAAAAAGTTATTAAACTTATCAGTAGAAAAATGGTGAACAATCACAGTATAAACCCTAGAGTACAACACATTGTTTACTTGAACTCAAAATCAATGAGGAAAATCCATAGTGATTGATTCTCAAAATTGAGAGCGTATTATTACTTATATAGTACATGGCCCCTTGTCTATTTTCGATCTGTTTGTTTCAAAAGTAATGGCAAACTTATCACCTTTTTACCATAATGGCATCACTTTGCTTGTTGCCACATGGGTAGTATGGCAAACATCGACCATAGTTGTTTGTTTCAAATGGATAGGCAAACATACCCTTTTGTAAACATGTGATGTAATTTCGATTCCTGAAAAAAGATTTTAAATAGCCTATTATCACATGGGTAATAGGCACCAGTTTGTTCCAAAAGGATTGGTAAACCCACCTTCATCTAAGCTATCCCTTTAAGCAAGAAATAGTTGTATTCATCATCATAGCATACTAACCCTTGTGTCATAACCATCTCATACACATTTCACGCATCAATCTTAAATCGGTGAAACATGAATTTCATTTTTTATGGCAGTTTGTTATGTTTGCTTCAGTTAAGGCTTAGAGGAGGCCAATTCATCACCTCATCCGGATCTCTCCCACCGTGGCTCACCAAGCAAGGTCACCGGTAGAGGGTCTTCTGCACACAGATTCGAGTGAAGATTCAGGTTTAGGTTTCAACTCTAAACATAGATTAGTTTTTGGTTTAATGTAAATTTTTGAGATGGCAGATCCACATAACGTTTTAGGGGAGATGATCAGGGACTACATGATAGGTAGAAAGTCCAATAGATGGGTTCAAGTTAGGAAGTCGTGAATGCTTTAAGCGTAGTTCTATACAGTGACTAATTTGCTCAAGCGATGCAATTCCATATATCCTCGGTAGTAGGAGGACTATTCGGACAGGTTATATGATCAAAAGCTCATCAGGAATCTCCAAGGTCCTGCCGCAGCCAGTCATCCTATAGCTAAGAGGCCTAATTCTGCTCCTCACACATTCCCATCATTTAGCGGCCAGTCGGCGTAGGGAATTCACAACCGCAATAAGTATTTGGTCAGGCAGGGTCAATCTCCCCTTTGTCACAGTTTCTTTTCAGATTATGTCAAACTAGCTTTGGCACGGGTCAATTTTCAAGTAGTAGTGGTCAGGCAAGAATGATGGTAAATTAGTTGGTATTAGGATAGTCGGTTGAACCTAAGCAGCCAGGTTATCAGCAAGGGTTTCAACCATTCATCGCAGCAGCAAGGCCAGGGAGATCATCTTCAAGCATCATCCCTCCTATGTAGGGTTCCTTTCCTCAGTCAAGGCCAACTCAAAGCTTTTAGGCTCCTTCATTTGATTACAGTGCAAACTTTTCCACACCGTCATCATCCTACCCAGGTCAGGCCATGGCCCAACCTAGCTTTGTACTTCCTCCTAGGGATCCCTCTTTTCCCCAAGGATATTATACTCAATACGGATACCAATAGGCTTGAGATAGGCTATATATCATACCCATAACCCAGCATGGAAGAACTATGGTAGTAGTTTTTGGCTACTTATGCTAATCAATATCCTGGATTTCAACCCAATTGTTACTCAACGCCACTGGTGGTATAAAGTGATTATTGGTTCCCCGAGAATTTTGTGATGCCGAAGTTAGTGAAGTTTAATGAGGAAGGAGACCCTCAAGCCCACTTGATGAACTATGAGAATGTGATGAGAACTCATCGAGTTAATGATAAGATGTTGACAAAGATGTTCATGGTAACAATGGCGGCTTTAACGAACTAGTGGTACAACAACTTACCAATAGAGGTGTCTCATAATTTGGAGTGCCTATCAGCAGCCCTGGTGGAACAAAATGGCTTCAACTAGCAAATGAAAACCACCATGTAGATTCTAGAGGTGGTAAGGCAAAAATCACGAGGTATGTTCAAGTCTTACTATAGCAGATTGATGGTTACCCCGTTCTTATTGAAAGATCGTCTCAGCTTACCCAAGATGATTGCAAAGTTGCTGATTAGTATCTTGCAGGCTTACAGAAAGAGATAACAGATGGATACCCTTTCCTCCTACAATGAAGTGTTTAAGAAGGCTGAAAGGATAGAGTGGATAGAATCCCTAGAGATGCTAGTGGGGTAACCCGCAAGTAAGATGTGGTTCAGGAAGAATGAATCAGGATCCTCATCCCCCAACCCTTAAGGGTAAACAAGCACCTATACACTTAATACAATCTGAGCCTATTGTACTAGTAAAATGACCATGGGATTTTTCCGTACGAAGTAAACTTGGGCTTCCTCTTCACCAAGCTGCGTGACTTAAAGCAGCTAGACATTTTAAATACCTAGTCACCACCAAGTCTAGAGGACAAATAGCATCTATAATTACCATGTTATGGTAGGCCACTGTACCAATAATTGCAAGGACTAACTAAAGGCCATCCAAAAGCTAATAAAGGATGGGGTGGTGGCCGAGCCAAAGTTAAAGCTCAACACCAAGAATAACCCGCTCCCACAATTCGATGGGGCTGTGATGATGATAAACTTAGGGCTGGAAGAGAGGTAGGTGTTGCAGTGTATCAGTGAAGCAACCGGAGAATTGATGATGGTAGTCGAAGTTGGAATGGATGTGAAGCTCGTCATGGCTACCCTAGAAGTGGGAGCCAGGTCATTAGGTTTTAGAAGGTCCTTTCTACATATGGACCTAGATTTCAATCTACACGCATTACCCATTTTCAATGGTAAAGATATACCATCTTTTGATGTTCACAAGTTTAAAGCCCTATTACAGGCAATAGGTTTTTTTTATGATGATTTAACTGCATTATTTCCTTGTTCACTATCGAGAATGGTAGCAAAATGGTACTCCCTCCCACCAAGGTCAATGAATGACGATTGGGAGTGGATTTCAAGTGCGTTTAAAGAGCACTTTCTATTCTTAGAGGAGTCGGAAAGGGGGATGCAAGATCTCATAGCTTATAGCCAAAATGAGGGGGAAAGTTTTGGTGAATACGTCTGGAGGTGGATGTTAATTCAAGTAGTGATGAGGAGAAGGCTGGATGAGCTTACCATGATAAGCATGATAGTAAGAGGAACTCACCAATTTTAAAGCGAGCATTTTGTTATACTAAGAATTATGAGCCTCGAGATGATGTTGGAAGAAGGAAGGAAGTTGGATCAGTTGGTAGAAGAAATCAAGGACCCGATTTACGCCATAGACTTGGGATTGCCATTGGATTGGGTGCTGAATATGGTAGTACGGGCTGGATAAGGAGATCATATTATGGCTATTGACGAATGGAGAGCTCCAGATGCAGTGATGTAGGAGGAAGCTAGTTTGTCAGGAGTTCGAGAGCAGATGTAGTGTAATTTTCTAGGATTCAGTCAGTCTAAGGGGAATGCCCTTATATGAAGGGAATGATGGATTTTCATTCCATGTTCTCAAGTTTGAAGTGTTCATGCGAGCTCAAGGTTTATCAGATGAGATGCTAACCACTCTCTTCTCCAATTCTCTATCAGGGATGGTAAGTAGTTGGTACATGAACCAGCCTCCAATCAAGAAATAGCTTGAGGAACATATCATGAGCATCCAAGGAGTAGTTTATGTTCATGGAAAGGCCCAAGCTGGGGATGAGGGACTTGGCGGCTTATAGACAAGTATGAGGCCTTCAAAGCATATGCCTAAAGATGGATGTCCATTCAAGTTATGATCAGACATACGCCCACCAAGGAGAAGCTCATGAGGATTTTGATTAAGGGAGCCTAACCCAATATCTGAGGTTACTTATTTATCGATAACTACTCAGGCTTTATGGATCTAATCGAGGTGGGAATTAATTTCGAATTGAACATCAGTGAGATGGACTATCAGATATTTGTGGTAGGGATAGGGATCCCCTCCAATCATTAACTGGAAATGCTTGCTCAGTCCGCCCCATGAGTGAACTCGGTTAGGTCAACCCTTATTTTTGGAGAGAACGCAATAGAGGACTATGATCTATTCGACTCGGTATACACTGTAGATGATGCGAGTGAGGGAGTGGAAAAAGCAAGGAAGATTCAGGCGAAGCCCATAGATTTGGATGGCTACACCTTGAAGTACCGAAGGAGGGGGGATAAGGATGATGCTTGATCCGTGGAGGGTGAAGAGATTGTGTATGGCAAGGGGCCTATCAACTTGGATGCTTATCAGCTAAAGAACGTCAAGAGGAGGAGAGATGATGCATTATACCCATGGTAGACACCCATTGAGACAAGGGTGATCGAGAATGGAGTGTTAAGGGTAACCAGTAGTGGTCGGGTCTTAAGGAACAATCCCATCTAGCTGGGTAATTCATCAGTTGAGGAGACTAAGAGAGATCATACATAGCTACCCCTACCTTTGGTTGTTAATGAGGATGAGTTGGAAGTCAATCCTTCAGTAAATTAGCTCAAGAGCACCCACTTAAAGTACAACATCTAGCAGCTGGTACGCTTTTTCGAT
The DNA here is from genome assembly GCA_949673415.1 of Euphorbia schlechtendalii. NCBI lineage: Eukaryota > Viridiplantae > Streptophyta > Magnoliopsida > Malpighiales > Euphorbiaceae > Euphorbia > Euphorbia schlechtendalii. Next base: position 5,424 of record CATIWQ010299875.1, read on the forward strand.
GCACACTCTCGAGTACTAGTGTAAAAGCTAATGTAAATGGAAGCTACACTGACTACTTCGGTGACTGAGATGTGCTCGGCCATAGGGGAAGGGATACCTCTCAAGAAGAGCCTAACCATTACCTTCGACTGGTCGGACCTGCTTCTAGAATGACATAACCACAATATGGTCCTTTTCATCAAGGTTAATATTTTTTATAGGTTGATCCCTTACGGTATGGTGGATGACGAGTCGGTCCATAACTTGTACCCACTCAAGGTGCTGCCTCATTTACGTTTAAGCAAGAATATGCTAGAGAATTCGGATACTGTTATCCGAGCGTATGACTACTCCAAGCAGGGTGTTGTGGGGATGTTCTCTACTGTCGTGATTATGAATGGAGTGAAATGAGATGTGAAATTCATGGTGCTTGACATATCGGTGTCCTATTCCTTTCTCTTATCGTGGATTCATGCCCTTGGTGTAATCCCCTTTACTCTGCACTGGAAAATTAAACTGGTTCATCAAGGAAAACAAATCATGATAAAGGCACACCAAGAGTCGGTCATGGTAGTAGCAGCCTTCGCAGAGCAAGGGTCAGAAGGTTTGAGGGTGGCCATGATTGGTCAAGAAGAGTGGAAGAAGAAGAGAATCCCTATAGGGTATTACTACTTCTTAGCGAGTTTGAAGATGATTATGAAGTGACAAGGGTTTTTCCTAAGAAGGGGGCTAGGAAACCATCACCAAGGAATGATCAAAGCTATCGACCCATTGTTGCTAACTCTAATGGCAGGATTGAAATTCACCCCAAGGCATAAGATCTACAAACATAAGCGGTCATCTTTTTGCAACATGGTTAATGTCTATGCTATTGAAGGGGTTAGGTAGTATTTGGAGAATAGTGAATCGGTCATGATGAATGGGTAGGAAGTGCCAAGCTTTGAGATTTTTGAGGATTTGTATGACTTCCCAAACGAATGTATGTTGTCCCCAATAAGGGAATCTATGGATGGCTCTAGGATGGTTGATCGCCTAGAAGAGGTTATTTAGGAGGAGGAGGTTCAAGCTGCGGCTCCTGCTATGGTTGTCGCTTATGCAATGGATAAGGGAAAGGCTAAGATGTTCTTTGAAGATGAACCTAAATCCGAACCTATGGAGGATGAGGTATAGGAGGCTATCCCTTCCATCACTCAAGCACTAGCGGTCTTAATGAATAAGGAAGAGAAGTCAGAGGAAGGCATCAAGAAGAGTCCGTTAGCAGTAGCAGCAGGGATTGTCACCAAAGCGATAGTCAAGGAGAGGAAGGTAGCTTTGCTGAGCCCATCATAATGGAGCCAACACCTGAAATGGAAGAAGACCCTCCGCTTATGGAGGGGAATGATGCTAATGATGTAGTTTTTAATATCAATAATGTCTTTAATGTTAACAACACTACCTATAAGGCTTTTCAATAAATGAATCCAAACTTTGCTTACTTGTGTGATGTTTCACCAGATGGAAATATGCATTTTCATTATCATAAGCATAATGTTTTGCGCAAAATTGATACTTATTTACACGAAATAAATTTGGGTACGGTTGAGTCACCAAAAATGGTGATGATTTCAAGTGATTTGAATCTTAAAGAAGAACATGAGATAACAAATGTACTTAAAAAAACATGTGGTAGCATTCACCTAGTCATATGAAGACATGCCTGGAGTTGATAGTGAAATTGCTTAACACAGAATTCCTAGCGATCTGCTAGTCAAGTAGTGAAGCAGAAGCTACAGAGGTTGCAACCTGAATGGGATGAGAAGGTCAAAATAGAGGTGGCCAAGCAGATAGAAGCTAAATTCATGGAAGTGGTTGGGTATCCAATCTAGCTAGTCAACATCATTCTAGTTGTGAAGAAGGATGGGAAGGTTCGGGTTTGTGTGGACTTCTGAGATTTAAGTAAGGCCTCGTCGAAAGATGACTTCCTTCTACCTCATATCGATGTCTTGGTTGACAGCGCTGCTCGAGCTACCATGTACTCCTTCATGGAGGGCTTCTTGGGGTATAATTAGATCATCATAACCATCAAAGACAAGATCAAAACCACCTTCATCACCGAGTGGAGAGTTTATTACTACAAGGTCATGCCTTTTGAGTTGAAGAATGCTGGGGAAACCTATCAAAGATCCGCGACAACTTTGCCACACGACTTAATCTACAAAGAATTCGAAGTTTATGTGGATGATATGCTGGTCAAATCCCACACTTAGGGAAGAGCATACTATAGTCCTTGACAAGTTCCTGACCTGAATCGAGAAATAAAATCTCCATCTAAACCCAAATAAGTGCGTGTTTTGGGTCACCTCAAATAAGCTACTAGGGCACATGTGAGTCAAAGGGGAATAGAGATGGATCCAGATAAGAGTAAAGCCATTAGTGAAATGCCAATGCCAAAGACAGAGAAAGATGTGTGATCATTCTTGTGGTCCTTACACTAAGTTAGTAGGTTCATCGCTCACCTTACTACCATTCGTGAACCAATCATTAAGCTACTATGGAAGCAACAACCAGTGGTTGGAATGCGTAGTGCCAGATTACATTCGAGAAAATTAAGGACATGATGACTAAAGAGAGAATGTTATATACTACTTGAGCAAGAAGCTTCTAGAGTATGAGACCTGTTACACGATTGTCGAAAAGATATGCACTGCAATGGTATAACTGTCTAAGAAGCTGCATCATTATTTTCATTCTTATCGGGTGCAAGCACTGGCTAAGGTTGATCTCGTGAAATTTTGTGTCAATCTTCGACATTGGCAGGTAAACTTTCTCAGTGTCTATTTCTCCTCTCCGAGTTTGACATTGAGTACATCACGTGAAAGGTAATTAAAGGTCATGATGTTGCTGAGTTCCTAGCTAATCAAGCATTGGATTCTAATTACATGGAAAACGTAGAGTTCCTAGATGAGCAGTTTTTATTAGTAGAAGAAGTCAAGAAGGAGTGGACCATGTACTTCCATAGCTCCATGAATCATAAGTGGGCAGGCATAGGATTAGTCTTGATCACCCCTCATAATGAAGTCATACCATTATCCAAGCATTTGGACTTCCCAATCACAAATAACGGGGTAGAGTATGAAGCATGCTTGTTTGGTTTAGATGCCCTAAAGAAGGTCAGAGCTAAGGAAGTTTCAGTTATTGGCAATTCTGCCTTGGTTATTTGGTAGATGATCGATGATTGGGAAATTAAGGAAGAATCACTTCACTCCTACCTAGAAGCAATCTAGGTGGCCTTCGCCAAGTTTGATAAATGTGTCTTCCGCCATGTGCTATGAGAAGGTAATCAAATGGTATATTCTCTAGATACTTTAGCCTCCATGTGGGAAGGGCCTCAATCTCAACCCATTAAATCGTCAGTTCTTCAGTCAGCATGGGAACCCTATTAATGTAGAGCAATGGCAGTGGATGAAGACTTAGATTTAGGTTGCTGGTACCTAGATACGTAAGATTTTTGCAAGATGGAGTTTATCTTGAGGGGTAACAGATTCTGAGCGCACCTCTCTATGTTGCCTGGCTGTGAGCGGACGATGTTTTACCAGTGCAATCATTGCGAGGCGCCAGCCCCATGATATGGGGCGTGGCGATTTTGAAAATTAGTTATGGTTTTAAAGTAAATTCCAAAGACTCGAAGCCTAAATCTCTAGCCTACGTTATATAGAGTCGCCACTCGGATCAACTCTTCCAAGAAATTCGGTACTGCCTAGATCTGTTACAGCCTAAATGATACTCGTAGTATAGAGATTCGAGTCTAGATGAGTTACTTATTTAATCTTTATTTAAGCCATATTAGGCAAGTTGCTACCATATGTCAATGTCGTGGTATCTCATTCTAAATCAATTTCAATTATATTGTAGCATGCATACGAAAAGCGATAAAAAAAGTGTATAAAGTAACATGTAGGAAAGTAAATGCGCCTAGTCTAGGGGGATTATTTACATATTTGGGAATAGAGAATACAAATGGCCTAAAATACATGAGATCTAGGTATATGAATACATTCATATCCTATTATACAAATAATCTATCGAATACATAATTCTTTATTGAAATGAGATACTCGAAGGAAAGTAAATCCTAACATTCATCTAACCTATTCTACCTGCATCCACAAAGGTAAGTGTGAGCAAGGGATTTTGTACCAGCTCGCGCGTTCAATGATGATGGCTTTTCCGGAAATTTATCCTCGAATCAAACGATTTTCGACCATCCGACGATCTTAAAATGGGAATCCTCCTCGGACGTTTTAAATTATTTAACTAAAAAAATACAAAAAAAAGAAATATATATATATATATATATATATATATATATATATATATATATATATATATATATATATATATATATATAAAGGGAGACGTAATTCCGAGAGCGAGGCCTCGCGAGGGACCCTCCCGCAAGCCGCGCGAGGCCTCCCGAGGGACCCTTGCGTAAGGCCGCGCGAGGGAGCCTCGCGCGCGAGTCCCCTCGCCGGCGAGGATCTATGTTTTGGATTTTTTTCAGGACTTTTTTATCTATAAATAGTCGGGTCTTCTCCTCTTCTTTTTCAAAACACCCCGGTGGACCGCGCCTATGAAATCATGCGCTCTCGGCCCACCGCTCCATGTCGCCCGCTCACAATGGCAACTCCGCTGGGGATTTTTCTAAAACTTGTTTTTCCAAAAATTTTTAGTTTTTGGATAAGTGCTGAAAATTATTGATCACATTATTCCGTTTTCTCTTAATTATGACATATTCATAATAACGCATTGTAGTAGAAGAGATTAGCCCATAAGTCTAAGGTACCCTCATTACCACGAAGCTCTCTCTTGTACTAATCTGCCTCCCTGAGAAAAGATAATACTCGAGCGGGTGGAGCACTTGTTGCCATATCGCATGTACCTCCCTCGTTAGAGGCTTGGAGTGTATTTTAGAGCAACAAGAACCTTTTACATCAGCAACCCATCTGTAACCTTCATGTAAATAAACCATAGGCATTTTCCCTAGGGTGTTACCCGAACACGCAATCATGCATTTTATTTTCTACAGGTGCGCTCCTTAGTATCTTCATGGTACTAAGATGAACCAAACTTAGGATAGTGACTAGCCAAAAACCCTATACGCGAGAGTTATATGGTTGGAAGTTTGGATGTTGCATACTATGTGCTACTTGTATGCTACTTTCAATTCGTCATTGTACAAATGTCATACTAACCACAAACTTTTGTGCAGACACTCGAACACACACACTCATGATATTAAATGTACATATCACGTTATCATCATGATACCACGTACACTTAGGCACAGTTGACACAATAGATCATGTCACCCTAAGATAACATAAAACCACATAGGAACATCACTTACCCCTTTTTCGGCGAGATATCCACTTGACATCCTGCTATTAGCCTGTACATGACAAATATACCCTCCTTTTAATACGTGATGTCCACTTGACATACGGCACTTAGCCCCCAAGGGGCAATGACCCTTCCACCACATTACCCATTAGGTGTTCACTCAATGTCTAATTCACAGCCCTTCCGGGGCAATTATACACACCAAAAGCCCAAACTTGGCAAATACCAACCCAAAACCACTTTCCCACATTAAAGGATATCCCAAGTCAAAATCCTAACCTAAGCTCACATGGAGCGAACTTACTTACCTTACCTTCAAGGGTATACGCCTCATACCCGAATCATTCGCCCACACTAGGCAATAATTCACGTATCACCACATACCCTCAAATAGCGATAACCACATAGGTATCC